>JARJIL010000001.1:114835493-115015493 GCA_038502395.1 Dittrichia graveolens | reverse complement strand
TTCGTACGAGAACCGCGAGAACCAATTTTGGCCGTTCATTTTGGATAATGGAATCCATGGATGAAGAGCGTGGGGGGATTGAGTGTGACATGGTGCATGTAAGGAATTCATGGGTGGGCAATCCAATTGAAGGAGGGGGAATTGGACGGCTAAGATTGGTTCTCACGGTTCTCGTACGAAAAATAGTTCTCGTTTGAACGTTTGCCTATATTTATATATATATATATATAGAGAGAGAGAGAGAGAGAGTTAAGATCAAGAGAAAACAGTATAAAATAGAGAACAAAGAGAACAGATCATGAGCGTCTATTAATTGAATCGTACGGTGGAAAATTCGATCAGAATTTATAATTAATATGTGAGTAAGAGGAAATAAAGGAAAATCAAATCCATACTACACCCATGATCAAATCCTAATTCTCTCTCCTATTTCACAAGTGTTCTTCCATCGACCAATTTTCAGAACCGTCGTCGCAGCCCCGACAAGATAGTCATCACCAACTCCGACGCCTTCCTCAACGTTATTGAATCACCAAAAGTATGCCTACACAAAATCCATCACCAGCCATTTTCAAGCAAGTCTCCTGTCTGATTTGATTCTTGAAAGTCTAGCAGTTTTGAAGTAGTATGAGGAGGACGACATTGTTTGGTATTGACAATTTTGGTTGTGTTTTTTTTTTCAATTTTGAGTTTTAAGTTGTTTTTTCACTTATTAATTTTTGGTTGCTTTAATTTCTATACGTGTTTTCACTTGTGTATGGATGTGGTAAAGAATAAAAGAAATGTTAATTATTTTTAACATTTATTTTTCATGAGTTTTCTATTTACAATCTCATGTATATACCAATGTATTATTCTCATATAAATTAAAAATAAAGATATTGCATTTTCTCTCTATTTCAAACTTGTTGAATGGTTCAGGATTTCATACTATTTTTAAAATATACAAATTTTATGAATGAAATGTTTTAGCTTTCCTTAGAGATAACTATCGAAAGATTTATGAACATTCGTAAATTTTATAAGAAAAAAACAACAATAAGTAATAACAAGCAAAAACTATTAAAAAGATTAATAACTATTAGATATTAATCAACGATACATTAGAAAAAAAAACATTATACCCTTTATGTTTTGAAAACGGGCATAGTATCAATAAAATTTTATTTACCGTCGTCACATTACACGAGTACCATGCTAGTTTATTATTAATTAATAGAGATTATACGGTATCATTTATGAAATTATCATCAAGAAATTGATAATGAAATAGGTTTTAGTAGAGCTCATACCTCTCAAGCAATGAGAGACGAGTGTCTCTTAAAAGAAAGCCGCCAATTTAAGTAGCTCATATATATCAATATAGTTCGTATCACATTTGCTTCACCATAGATTAGATCTTTATATCAGGAAACTGAACATTTATGCTTACAATTGGCTACCATGAAGAAACCAAAAACTAGCTAGCTAGCCATCTAGTCTTTACTTTCTAATAAATAAGTATCTATCATGCCACGTGGCATGATTCTAGAATCATAATTTCCACGTGTCATTATCATAGAGACTGGTTTTCTAATTTTCCCGCCCATAGCCTTGTAAACCTTCTTCGTAATATTGAATCACCGTTTTATCGGAGTTATTTTTAGGGTTCCATCAAGTTCTTCCTGTACTGTTCTCCTAGACTTTATTTTCCCTCCTCCTTCCTCATGTCCCTATTTCACTATGCGACAACATCACTAAACTAAAACTAGGGTTTCTTCTCAGACACTCAACTGTGGATGGAGATAAATTGCGAAATTAGGGTTCAAATCTTAAACAATTGATGGAGATAAATTGAAATAAATATTGGGCACCATGTGGCTTTCTTGGATCCGGAATAGTCATACCTTTGTATAGATCATCACAGTAAAAAGATGTTTCCGTTAGAGAGTATTGAGCCTGGTTACTATTTTGGAGTGTCATCTGTCAACTAGTAGAGATTGATCAGCCATAGTAATAATTTATCCCCTTTTGAGACATGTTATAATCGCTAATTAAAACATTCTACATGCCTATATACAACATAGAATTGAATCAATTTAGTTATGTGCATGATCTTAATACTTCTTGTAGCGAGTCTCGTAATTTTGAGAGTAGATATCTTTACTTCAGAAATTAGTTTTGAGAAGGAATAAATTTCCTTCCATAGATTTGTAAATGTGTTTTATATTCTGTGAATTAAGGTGTCTTCAACAGTTGATGGGTATGACTGCTCATAGGGTATGAAATAAAAGAACCAACCAAACGATCACTAATCTGTGTTTAAGGTGGTTGCATTTGTTGGCTAGCAGAGTAGCAGGACAGAATCACATTTATATAAAGTCAACAGAGTTGAGTCCAACTCACACAAATTAATACTTACTATACTTTTTTTTCTAAAAGGGAATTATGAAAAAGAACTACAGAAGATTTGGAAGCAAAATAAAAGTTCTCAAGCGGGTCTATTTTGTCCGATCAATCGAACTTTGCCTCCGATAACTAATTTAATTCTTCAATTACTTACAAAGTTATGGTTCTTTTTATTGTTTGTTTTGGTTTAAAGTTGAATCGCAAATCCATTATCTCTTTGCATTTGTGTGATGATAAGGGTTGGTGGCAAAATTCTCTTGCTGAAAACAATTATGGTTGAATTCAAAAGCAGAAAAACAAATAGAATAGAAAAACTTTATTTTTGGATGTTCGGTTATATGTAGATATTTATGTCTAACTTTATGATTGATTAGAGTAGATAAAGAGGTTCAAGAAGTGTAAATCTTAAATTATATTTACGGTGACCGATATGAATGCAGAAGTGTGATTTTGGCCCTCTTTATGGATGTTGTGTATAGTTATTTGTTGGTTACGTTGATCAGTAACAATGATCTGTTTTTAAGAAAAGGGAAGAATGAAAGAAAAAAATCGACGAGTATAGTTATATCTGTAGACAACAATAATTCCTGAACTAAAATTGAAAACCTTGTCTTGACTCATCTTCTTCAAATTTTGTAAGAACATGTTTCGTTGTTTTCATGCGGAATTTTACCATAGGTTTGAGATATGAAGCTTTAAGAATCGAATATGATGAAACTCCTCTTTAAACCACCCTCATTTGTATTGCAGCTTGTTGATTCAAGACGGAAAGTTGACACTTATTATTGATCACAAAACTTGATAATTAAAAAAGTAACATAATAAAAGCTAAAGACCATTTAATGTGTGAAATATATAAATGTGAAATTTAGATAATAGTTTTAAGTATGCTCTTAGATATACAACTATTTACATATGTGCAAATAACTTATGAAAAACACAAATAACTCAAATATGCATATGTGCAAATAACAAAACACATAAAAACAGTAACAATATATATTACCTTCTGCTTTTTCATCATTGCTTTGAGATAACAAATTCAAATCAAAATTGTTTACAAAATAACTTGTACTGGATTCAAAAACTCCACGAGACTTATTACCATCAGAACCAATATTTTGAATAGAATCTATTACTATATAAAACAAAAAAGCAAATTATATAGAGTTATTAAAAAATTAATTACTGAATGAACAAAAATTGAACAACAAAAAGAAAAATACGTTGTTCCACTACTGAATGAACAAAAATACGAACCTGTAATAAACAATGACTAAACCCTGTAATCGGTGCAAACTAATACGCTATATCCGTGAATGTTCCAACGAAAACTAAATACGAATAACGGAAACTTAGGGCTTAGTTGCAATGTTGCGGCACATAAATTAATGGAGACAAGCAGGAAAACTAATACGCCGCTGAAAACGAGCAGGAAAACTAGGGCTTAATAATAAAACAATGAAGAAGGCAAACAGAAATAAATAGCGCTTAATAAGGAAGACGATGAAATACAGACTCTCCAGGCGAACGAAATTAAGAAAACGGCAGAAAAAATGAATGTTCTACCATTTTGACGTGATTAATGTTTTAAAAAAACATTATCCATTTTGATTGACTAATAATGGTTCTCGCGGTTCTCGCAATAAAAACGGTTCTTAAATGAACCTCTCACTATATATATATACATATACATACATATATATGTAAAAAGGGTAAAAGAGATGATTATTTGATCATTTTTCGGTATATATATCAACTGATAATCGTTAGTTCATCATCTTTATTGATTAAAACTAGTTTTTCATCAATTTCTTTTTGATGAATCCAACATATATTCATCACTTTTTAGATGAAAACGTTTTGTTCATCAACAAATTATTCCAAAATTTTGTTTTCAAAATCTGTATTTGAAATAAAAAAGAAATAGATGAATAACTAGTTTTAATCAATAAAGATAATGAACTAACGATTATCAGTTGATGTATATACCGAAAAATGATCAAATAATCATCCCTCTTACACTTTTTACTTTAATTTTCTTTTTATTTGATCTCATCCCTATATATATGATCAATTGCCAACCTTGCAAATCGTTCGCATTTTCACCAAAATTTGCGAACACCCCAAAACTTTCACCAAAAGTCAACATTTTTCATATATAGTCAAATTTTGTGTACTATGCTTTATATATTATTTTATTATTATTATTATTATATATTTATTATTATTATTATATATTTATTATTATTATTATGTTTATAAAGATAAGATGCAGTAATTTTATACAAGATACAGTGACTTTATACTAGATGCAGTGGTTTATAAACAAGATGTATTGGTTCTTAAATAAGAATCCACCGATTAATTTGTGCATGATGAACTAGTTTTTTTGGATATCATACAATGATTTTAAGTTGGATGCTATGATTTTATAGATTAGATGCATTGTTCCTACAGTTCTTATTTTAGGAATCGTTTCTATTGGATCCTCACCCTATATATATATACAGGGGATGGTTCATTTGAGAATCATTTTTATTGCGAGAATCAATCTTAGCCGTTCATTTTGGATAATGGAATTAATGGATGAAGAGCGTGGGGGGATTGAGTGTGTCAGGGTGCGTGTAAGGAATTCAAGAATAGACAATCCAATTGAAGGAGGGGGAATTAGACGTCTAAGATTGGTTTTCGTGATTCTCACAATAAAAACAGTTCTCAAATAAACTTTTCAATATATATATATATATATATATATATATATATATATATATATATATATATATATATATATATGTTGGTACGTTGTTACCATTAATCGCCTTTGCCGGCCTCCTTTATTAGAGGCTATCGGTCACGTACCATATATCGCCTCGCTAGCTCTTTCACCGGTTAAAAATTATCTATACTACTATATAAAACATTTAACATTCCTTTACTCTTAAATTTTAAGACTTCTTAAAATTCAATCAATATAAAATCTTGACCCTTCATTTAATCTAAATTAATCTCATTCACTCAATCTTTAACTATTTTATTCTCTCCTAATTTATTTTAACTTTTTATTTAAAATATATTCTCTCATACTAACATAATTATCCACCACATCAACATAATTTTTAAAATTTTATTAACTCTTCTCTTTATTTCATCAATATAATTTTTTTTCTTATTTTATTGTCTTTTAGAATTTATTTTTAAAATTAATAAAATAGTTAAATGTAATTAAAAGAAAATTTGAAAAAAACAGACATGTTGCTGTAGAAAATTTTTTCGTGACATTAAATCGCGCGAATAACATATTATTACATTCTTGAAAGCGACATATTGTAAACCAAAAAACTATTTGCCGCCGTAGTATTGCGCGGGTATGATGCTAGTATAGAAAAATACACATAAAATTGTCATGTTTCTTAAATTAGAAAATAACGTTTAGAAATATAATTTTGAAATTTGTATGTTTAATTAATTAATTTTAGGACAAAATTAGAAATTATTAACTCGATCGAAATAAACGCTAATCCTCAACCATGCAAATCCCACTAAAACTAACCAGATTTTCCTCCCTTTAATTAACCTCTTCGATCGATCGATCTCTTTCCAAAAAACTCACACACAACAATGCCGCCCACAGACAACCAAGGATCGTTCCTCAACCGGATCAGCATCCGTCGAAACCAGGTCGTCTACGAGCAGGAGATTGAAGACCTCGAACAGTTCCTCAAACACGTCTCCGACCGCTTCTCCGAGCTCCTCCATTCACCGGAAGACGCCTCCACCGCTGATCCGCCAGAGACAACAGTTTTATCCATCGCCTGGTTTCGTAAGCTCCTCGATGCATTTCTATGTTGCGAGGCAGAATTCAAGGCGGTCGTGATTATGGGCCGTGACGCCAACAATTTCGTTAAATCACCACTCGATCGTCTTATACCAGAGCACCTTGATCGGACGGTGAAAGCTCTGGATATCTGCAACGCGATTACTCACGGAATCGATTTGCTTCTACACTGGGAGAAACTGGCACGGGTCGCCGTTGATTCGCTTCGCGAGCGTCCAATCGGAGAAGGACACATCAGGAGGGCAAAAAAGGCATTAAACACTTTATTATCGTCGATCGCGGTCGACGATAAGGAAAACCACCATCACATGGGTAAATCCGCCCCGGCTCTGAAAGATCATGCAACAATTGGAAACCTAAAATCGTTATCTTACTCGTTCGCAAGGTCATGGTCAGCCTCGAAACAGATCCAGGCGATGTCATCGAATCTGACTGCGCCACGTGGCGGTGAGCCGACGGGTTTGGTGGTACCGGTATATTTAATGAGCTCGGTTTTAGTTTTTGTGATGTGGGCGATGGTAGCGGCGATCCCGTGTCAAGAACGGACAGGGCTGCAGGGAGCACATTTGCAGTTGTCGAAGCAGTTTTCGTGGGCGCAACCGATGATCGGATTGCACGAGAGGATCGGAGAGGAGTGGAAGAAGAAGGAGAAGAAAGGGAGGTGTGGGTTGTTGGATGAGACGGCAAGAATGGAGAAACTAGGGCGGAATTTGGTAGAATTTGCGGAAGGGTTTAGGTTTCCGGTAGAGGCGGAGAAGGCGGAGGAGGTGACAACAATGGTGGTGGAGATGGATGAGATATGCCGGAGAATGGAGGATGGATTGGTGGCGTTGCAAATGCAGGTGAGAGAGTTGTTTCACCGGATTGTGAGGAGCAGGGGGGAGACGCTTGATGTTATTGATCAGGTGAACAAGATAGCCACACCAGTTCCATATTAACAAAAATCATGCATGCATATAAATAAATTATACTAATGTTTTATTTGTTTGTACAACTTTTTAGAAAAGTTACTATTTTGATATATGTTTTAAAAACCATTATTTGTTTGTACACCTTTTTAGAAAAGTTACTATTTTGATATATGTATTAAAAACCATTAGTGCGCGCCATCGTTCTTGGCTATATATATATATATATATATATATATATATATATATATATATATATATATATATATATATATATATACAGTGGAAGGTTTCGTTAAGAACCAATATTTAGTGTGAGAACCGTGAGAATCAATCTTAACCGTTTATTTTAGATAATGAAATTTATTGATAAAGAGCGTTGGGGATTGAGTGTGACAAGATGCATGTAAGAAATTCATGTGTGGGCAATCCAATTGAAGGAAGAGGAATTGGACGGCTAACATTGGTTCTCGCGGTTCTCGATCGCAATAAAAACGGTTCTTAAATGAACTTTTCACTATATATATATAAGGAACGGTTTAAACGAGAACTGCGAGAACCAATCTTAGCCACACATATTAACTTAACAGTAATCATCGTATCTTCAAATCAGGAGGACATAATGGACATTAGCCCCCTCCTTCCCTCACATCAGACAATGCAATCTCCACTTATCTTCTAGGTTTTAAAGCAGCCGTCTGTTCTACATTTTACGTCCACAAAATTCCCATCGTTGACTAATTCCTTCCTCACCGTCATGTATCAAAGCAGCTACCACCGATCTATTTCTCCGATCATTTCTCTTCTCCCTTCGATTAATCTACTTAGAATCTATGGTAACTTCTGGCAACGGATCGGATTATGAGTTCTTGTTGCAGAGCTTTGAAAAACCCAGATCTTAAGGGAGAAACTTCAAATCGAGCAAACACCGCTCTATATTTTCTACAACTATGAAGATCCACCACCGGCAAGCATCACGAGATCGAAAACTCGATCGTTGAATCATCCGCAACTTCCACAGCCACCACAAATTAGGCTCTCCAAACGCCGTAGTTTCACCGCTAGCTCCAAATAACTACACCGACCCTAATTGTCAGCTTCAATCTCATAATCGCCGCCGATGTGAGTCTTGATGGAGTTAAATATCCTAATCGTTATAGATGAGACGCCATGGTTAATCATCTGCATATATTATCGCACCTTAGATGTTAGTTTGTTCCCATTTTCAACATTCTAAACAGGTTAATTTATCTTTGTTATCTTGCTAACTGTGAAAGCACATGGTGTGTGAATTATATTGTTATTTTATTCATTGCATGATAGCCACTGATCTTTTATTATTATAGATACTTTAATTCACTTTTACTTTAGGAAACACTAAAGTGAGGTTTAAATTGCTTGATTTATATAATTTTTGTTTTTGTGAATTTAAAATAAGATTTGGTCATAAAAAGATGACCTCGTAACTTGAAAACCACAATAAATATGAGTATTAAAATCAATTTCACACTTGAATGTAAATTGGCATTGGAACCTAAAATGGATTTAAAAATTACTCTAGAAGTGGAATGACAAATGAAAATATTACACAAAGTCCTTGACACATATGCATATGTGCATATTTATATTTATGCCGAAAAAACTAAGGCCCTGTTTGATTTACTGTATTTTGTGAGATTTTGTGGGAATGGGATTTCAAATACAAGGAAATGTTGTGTTTGGTTAGAAAAAAAGGAAGGGATTTTAAATGCTGGGAATTCTTTAAAATCCCTCAAATTCCCTTACTCAAGGGATTTTACAAATGCATCCACCCCCCATGGTATTTCAAAATGCTTTGAATGAAGGATTTTCCATTTTACCATTTTGCCAAATGCAAATTCATTTTACAATGCTACCAAATGCAAATCCTGCGAAATGCAAATCCTTTGACAGAATGCAAATCCCATGAAAAAAAATCTGCGAACCAAACGCCCCCTAAATGAATTTGTGCATATGCATATATGCAAAATTTGCACATATGCACATGTCGAGCAGTGCTGGAAAAAAAAACTAGCAAACACAAAAAAAGAATTTTGAAAAAATATATCAAGATCGATTTCAAATTAAAGAGCATAATTTTCTCGTTAATTTAATATAATTTTTGTAATTTAACACCTTTGCAATTGATGTATATATATTAGTTTAAAAAATATGGGGGTAATATAAAAATGTTCAAACAGTCATTTATTAATTAAGGATAAGTTTGATTAGTTTAAGGTTATCATTAACAACTCTTTAATCTAGACCCTCAATCTTTTTTATCAACGGCTATAATTGGTTATCGCAGTTCTCGTACGTAAAACAGTTCTCGTTTAAATTATCCCCGACATGTATATATATTCTTCTATATATACGTACGCCTTCTAAACCTTGTAGCAGCTAGCTAGCTAGCATTGACAACTTGATGAGCAAGCAAGAAGTCGTTAAAAGTAACGGGATACATAACAGACTCCATGAATCAGGCTTACTAACAAACCGTAATTGACTTCATTAGTGTTGATTCCAACAAAAATGATGCATGCATGGGATTATATATATATATATATTAAGGACCATGACGCAGTAATTGCATTACATACCAAACCGTAAACAACTTATTGCATTTCAACAATGGGACTATACGCCTACAACCAATCAGCTAACGGGTGTTTTTATTCTTGAGGGAAAAATTAAGAAATATATATATATATATATATATATATATATAGAGAGAGAGAGAGAGAGTGAGATCTTGATATGATCCATATTTTATAAATATCTTAACTATATATGCACTACTACAAAAAATGCTTTCAAACCCCCATATTCAGACCCGGTTTTATTAAAAAACACTTAAAACCGGGTCTAAAGGGCTCATGCGCGTTTTTATAGGTTTTAGGCCCGGTTGTTTAACAAAAAACCGGGTCTAAAAGTTTAGAAAACATTTAAACCTGGTTTCTATAAAAAACAGGGTCTAAAGCTTCGACTTCAGCCCCTCCAAAATATGCCAACACATTCAAGCCCTGTTTTTTATCATTGAAACCGGGTCTAAAAATTTCAGTTATTCAGACCCTATTTTGTTATTAATAACCGGGTCTATATGTGAAAAAAATTAGAACCCCCCCCCCCCAAATATTTCACGTTCCCTTTTCCCCTTTCCCACTCTTCAGCTCTCTCTGCCTCTCGACCTAGACAATCCCAGCCTCTCGATCGACAATTCTCCAGGTATGAAGTTATGCCTCCTAACGACGATGTTCATCTCGACAATTACCAGCGAATTTACGATAATGTGATTCTCGGAAGTGTCATTCGATGATTACCTCTTGACAGTACCTCTTCACTAGTCGCCAATATAGTTCATATAATTTCTGCTACAAAACCGTAGCCATGGCCATTGTTACGATATCTATACTCCTATATCATTCTCGTACGTTTACACAAGTTTATGAATGATGTTTAGGTGAGTTAGGGTTTCAGTTTTTTGGGTGCTTCTATTCAATTTTTTGGTGTTGTTTACAATCTGTACCTCTCAATTTTGATATCATTTAGGTTAGTGTTTTGTAGCTTATGTTAACACGAGTCTTAAGTCTAAAAAGTTAGTTCATAGAAGCGTTCAATATACCCTCTAAATTGCTACTTATTTATCTATACAAACAACAATTGTGATCTTTTCTAGTTTAAATCTTGTCTAATTTGTATTTTCTTGGTTTGAATGTGATTGATAATCCTAATGTTGCTTTTTTCTATTTTATTTTTTGCTTCATTGTTTTGCCTTGTTGTTTGTTTTTAATTAAAGTAGACATTGTTCAAAATGCAATCAGAACATATGTAAATTAATTGTTAACTGCAAAAGAACCATGAAATGGTTCGTTTGTATTTTGAATATGTAGGCTTGATGAAGATTCATTCATCCTATGCTTCAGATGTCTCAAGAAGAAAAATAACGGATGGACCCACTCCATTGTCATGTAAATATTTTTTATGGTGGTTGTTTTTAGGCTCACTGTAGTGCTAAGTTTTTGCAGGTGGTTTTGATCCTTAAATCTTGTCTATTTAGGTTGTTCATTCTACAACTATTAGAAGGGTCAAATGGAGGCTTGGGATGACTTGCTTTCCTTCTAGTCAGGTATAAGTTCTACTGATAGTTTAATTTTAACTTCTTTATTGAAAATTATTTCATAGCAAGCATGATTTCCTATTTATCGTAATATCGTTACTAATATTAGTCATGTGGGTCAAACTAATGTTTTTTAAGCATGATTTGTTATTTCTTCTCGTTCCCGTTCGTAATCAACCTTTGTGTTTATGTTAATTAGGTACTGATTTTATTTTTTTGAAAATCAAGTACTACTTTTGTTCTTGTTCTTTCCAAATGGGCCTTAAAATCTGTACCAGTTCAAGCTGTTATCAAATCGGCTTAAAGATGGGGCTTCGTTCTTGCTCTTTTTTGTAATTGACCTTTATTCTTGTTCCTTACCGATTATGACCGGGTAATCTCTTTTTTCTCTTTTGTTTGTCCTTTTAAGTTTACAGGTAATCTCTTTTGCCCTCAACAACCATCAACAAAAACCCATGATTAGCTCAAACCCATCTATTTCTGATTTCACATGGTATGTTTTTTGCATAGTCCCCAAATCTGATTCAAGTATAGTTCATGTATGTTTATCATAACTATTTGTTTTTGGCCATATGTTCTTATGCTGATAGGGTTATTTGGTTTATATATTATATTACAACTAGCTTCTATATAATTTAGGCAGATTCCTTTGTTCGCATCAGGCTCTGTTTGAGCTATGTGGTGGATTCAAATGCACCTATTCTTTAATCCTTCTTATCCCCTTACACCGGAGGTGAATTGCTTTTGTTTGATTAAACATAAAAGTCAAATTTGGTTATATATATATATATATATATATATATATATATATATCATATGCTTCATATACTAGTTTTGGACTTTTACTTTGGTATAACAAGGTAATGGATTTGTAGAATTTTTTTTATCATGCTGTCTATTAGGAAGGAATTTTAGGTGATCAGTGAAGCATGGAAGCTTTTGAGAGAGCTGCGTGGTAGCATATACTACTTGGAAAATGATGCACAAAGAGGGCTTCTTGGAATCTTTTAAGAGTGCTGTAACTTTGCTAAATGTTAGGGATTTAGCATATGGTTATGTTGGTGTCTTAGTTTAAGTTTTCTTGACTTTTAGATTTGAATCTATATTTTAGTTGATGATGTAAGTATGCTATTGTAACTTGATGTCTCCACCATTCGGACAATTCGTAATAAAATTATTCGCCTTTCAAAAATTTTAGATTAATTTATGTAGGAAAAATTTGTAATATTTTTTTTGAAAAAAAATTAAGGATTTAGACCCGGTTTTTTAAAAGAGAACCGGGCTTGAAAGTCATCTAAGGAAATTATTCCCCTTTCAAGCCCCTTTGAAAACCGGGCCTGAATGTGTTTTTTGTACTAGTGATGGTATTATTAGATTTTAATTATAGATAAGATTTTAATTATCTTAGGGAGCAACTTATATATTTATTATAAATATAGATAGATAGATAGATTATATGGTATCATATTATGATCGATATTATCATTTAGGAAATTGATCATGAAATAGGTTTTAGGATGGCTCCTACATCTCGAAAGTAGAACAAGGAGAGATGAGTGCCTCTTGAAAGCAAGCCAACAACTATAGTAGCTCGTATATATCAATATATCTATTTGGTTCGTATCACATCTGCTTCACCATTGATTATATCTTTATAGTAGCAAACTCGATCAACATTTTTGCTTACAATTGGCAACCATGAGAAACTGAAAACTAGCCAGCAATCCAGTAACTAATATATTACAAATCATTATAGCAATTGGTTATTTCATGAAATAGGTTTTAAGAGACTGTTTCTATACATCCATAAAAGGTTTGACTATATAGATTCTAGCTGGTTCAGACACGCCATTCTCTCACAAAGACACCTAAAGTTTAATATGGTTTTAAAGAATTTTTGGTGTTGTGGAATAAAATAGAACCCAAATCATATTGTCTTCATAGATTATTTACATTGCTTCACTTAGCAACTTGTAAAATAGCACACAAGTGAATATGAGAAGCGCACAAGGGAAATCGTGAAAAAGATGGTCTAAGGAGATCATATATACTCATTAGAATGCTGATTTGAGTGGGAAAACTAAAACTATTACCAAGATCTGGTAGAATATTTCAAACGACATTCTTTACTTCTTTTTTTCTTAAGTATTATCGCAGCAATTTTTTCCCCTCTATTTTCAACTTTCTTCTTTGATTTATTTTTATTTTCTATCTTTTCTCACTTTAATTGAAGATATATTATCTATTATTTAGATTATTTTTTAATATCAATCAATTTATTTTTTATTTTTTTCTTTTAAATTTTTTATTCTCGTAATGTCATATTCAAACTTTACGTACATCTTTTACTATGTTTTTTTTTATTTTAAAAATAAAGGTAAAGGTTATTTATATATATATATTTTTTTATTTTTTTTGAACAGCAATTATTTATTTACTAGCATGTTACCCGCGCAATGCGGCGACGATAACTAATTCATTCTCGATAACATGTCCGTTTTCAGTAACGTAGGATATGGTATACACACACTATGATGACGTCGAATAATTTTCATTTGCAGTATGTCCATTTTGTTTCCTTCTTTTCCATTTTCCTTATTTCTTTATTATCTATCAACTCTTTCGTTAATTTCTAAAATAACCTTTGAAAAACAATAAAATAAGAAAAAAACAATCTCTACTTATAAAATAAGATGATAAAAACATATCAATTACTTAGTGAATTGTGTTGATTTGAATGAGAAATTGTGTACGTATTAGATAATATATTAGTGGTTGGGTTGGTGTATTTTAAAAAATGTAAATATATTTAAGACTATATTGGTAATTTTCTGTTAATTAAAATTTAAGAGTTCAAGTAAAATAATATTAAATATATTATAAATTAAACTTTTTATTTTACTTATATGAGTGTTTACAAAATTAGGTTACATGTTATCAAGTTTATGAGTTTTAGTTATACGAATTTTCTAATACTTCAATTAAATTCACTACTACATTCTGGACCTTTTGCGACGGACAAATCCGTCACAAATCGGACGCAAAAGGGATGTTGCGACGGATTTGCGACGGATAAAGGCAGTCCCAAAAAGCTTCGTCGGAAAAGAAATTTGCGACGGCTTTGCGAGGGGTAAATTTTGCGTCAGAATTGCGTCCACCACGACTTTGTGACAGTTTTGCGATAGCATGATTTTACGACAGTATTGCGACGGATAACAATTGCGACGTTTTTGCAACAGACATTGTTTGTGATCGTTTTGCAACGGATGTAGTTGCGTCGGCCTTGCGATAGATTTTTGCGTCAGATTTGCGACGGTTTGGCGTTCGGTATGATGATTTTGGTAAATGCTCCATCCGTCGTAATTCTGTCGCAAAAAAGACAACATATTTTTCTTGAAAATTTGTTTTTGTAGTTTCCATTTTTTCTCTGTTGATTGCAGTTTAATAAATATCATACCGAAAGTTCAAATTGCAGTTTAATAAAGATACAAAATACCATAAATATCAAAACGTTATCTAAGTCCTACAAAACATACTTCGTTTAGTCGATTACAAATCCATTATCCAAAATAACTAGTAATTAACATTTGTTTTGATTCTTTGCTACTTGTGCAAACAACTCGGCTAACTTTTCATTTGTTTCATTTCGGTAATCCTCTAACTGTTTAGCTAATGTTTCCCTCTCTTCTCTTTCTTTCTCCCTTTCTAATCTTTCTCTTTCCCTTTCTTGTTCATAAGCGGCTTTTTCACGTTTTCTTTCTTCTCTTTCAATCTCCTTTTCATTTTCCATATCCTCGACCACTTTTGTCAATCTTTCAATCTATAAATCATAAATCGTGTATTAAACACATAAATATATACTCCAATACTCTTTATTAAACTAAGCAAATAAAATATACAAACGAGAATAATAAACCCCTTCGGTTCCATGATGTGAATAATGTGATAAACCCGTGCTAGCTGAAGGCGTTCCCGTAAGCACAAAAACAGGATCAGATGCGTCATTAGCCCCATACAATCTCCCCTTCTTTCTCCCTCGTGCAGCAAACTCCCTCGGACCTTGATCATGAAGTGGGTGATGTTCAAGGTCCCCCCCCCCCCCCCCCCAAATACTTCTCAATCATGAATCTTTGATATTTTTCCTATGATAAGTAGTAGCAAATTCGAATCTAAGTCATATTTACCCAAACAAACAATTTAATCATAGTTAATGATGCATGTCTATAAGACTTTCAACTAAATCAACAAGTCAAATACTTCCCGCCTGAGTGATTCCACGTCCACTGTTGCTTTCATGTCCACCGCTAGTTGAACCTCTACTCTTACTAGCTGAACTTCGCCCCGCCATGATATCTACAAAAAAATAGTAATTTTTAAGAAACATATTTTTGAAACAAGTTACACTTAAACTTTCATGTAATAAACTTACATCAAGTCGAATAGGTAATGTATTAACAATAATTACATACTAATTACGTCAATATAAATTATTAAGTACATACTATTTAGTCCGACTCATCATCCTCATAAGCAACTTCAATATCATCACCGTCCGTATCCGTAGCTATGTCTTCAAACTATTCTTCCTCACTCTCATCGCCAAGATTATTACCAACTTCTTCTATATCTCCTTGTATAAGCGAAAAAGATTCAAGATCCTCGTTTGAATAATTAATAAACGATCGATAAAACATAGAGTTACTTATGAAATAAAAGACTGAGATGCATAAGCATCTAAAGTTAAAAAATAAGAAAAAGAAGAGGTTAGAAGGTTTATAAACCAGATTACAATAACTTAA
The DNA here is from genome assembly GCA_038502395.1 of Dittrichia graveolens. Lineage (NCBI taxonomy): Eukaryota > Viridiplantae > Streptophyta > Magnoliopsida > Asterales > Asteraceae > Dittrichia > Dittrichia graveolens. Next base: position 114,999,425 of record JARJIL010000001.1, on the reverse strand, counting down.
AAATGCAGTATCCCAATATTATAATAACATAATGAAAATATAAAAAAACACTAAATGAGGAAGAATTGAAGGTTTTTACAGAAGCTGGATGTCGCAGCCCAGCAAATGTATAGCATTACTGGTTCATTTTATCCCTGAAATAGTTATAATAATTTAAATATAAAAACTCAACTAACAATTGAATGTGTCAGAAAGTAGAAACTGTACAAGTTGATTTGAATGTTAATAGTCAAACACATCCTCATTTCAGCCATTTAAGATTGATTCAAATGTCACATTCGATCTCTAGCTCGGTATTGTACACCAGACTGGTGTTACGATCAACATAAGAGAGATAAATTACGTAAGCCGCAGACAAGAGATGCAAGATGGTATTTGAACTAATTAATGACATGATCGAATCTGTTTTGATTTATCTTTATTATATATTTTAATTAATCTACTTCCTTCATGCCTATTAGTAGTTTATTAAATTATTAAAGCAAATGTTGCAATCTGTATTTGCAATACAAACTATGACAGCCATTAATTGCTTTGTTTTGTATGTATTTCAATTTGTGGAAAGGAACAACCAGAGCATATGCCTGCCCTTGTATGTATGGTTCATTTGCTGGCCTATGGAACAATTCATATATATAATGTATGACTGTATACATTAACCCAACATCCTTAGAAATCTAAATACTTCTTCAACAAGGCCCTGAAGTCTCGATTTTCAACAAAGTTGTAAGTAACTAAAAATACTTTAAGCATACAAAGATTCCCACTTTTGAGATTTAATCCAACAAAAAGTCATCAACAAGGCCCTGAAGTCTCGATTTTCAACAGATAAACATGCAAACACAGATCAATTCAAATGCAACTTCAGCAAATAAATCTGTTTCTTGGGGTGCAATAAGGCATACTAAGCACATAAAGAACAACAATTTCGAGTTTAAGCATACACAAAAAAAATCACAGCCCTGGTTCTTGATGAGGCAGTCGAGAAAACCCACAAAAACGGATCTAGAAACTCGATTTAATCCCTATTAAATGAGACTTAACAGTAAAATCGAAATTACCTTCTGATTAAGCAATGAAAAACGAGCAGATAGCAAGAAGACGACCGGATTTGCAGGTCACGAACAATTACGAACAGGGCATATAGACGACCGTTGAGATACCAATCGAGGAAGAAGATGGAGTCGGCGTCGCTGTCGAGGAAGAATAAGACCGGTGGGACGTCACTTGGCAAGAGACGGCCGGTGAGACGGCGATGTCGAGGTCGAAGGCTCGAAGGCGGGGGGCTGGGGTAGCAGTGGAGGCGTGGGGGCTGGCTACAAGGAGATGGTTTTGTAGAGAGAAAAGAAATACGGAGAATTAGTTTGTTTTGTTTGTGAGAAATGATTATAGTTTTGGGAGAAGAAATGGTTTCTTCATCCATTTTCATTTCTCCCTTTTCTTTGTATTTTCATTTCTCTTCAAATTGTGGAGAAATTGAGAGAAATAACAACCAATGTCTACTCATCATTGTCGATGTCCGGTTGTGATGTGTTTCCGGCATTCTAATTATCATCGTCAACGTCCGGCAAGGTGGCCAACGCCGCAACCGCCGTCCGGCAACTTGAGCCACCATTTCTCTGTTTCATTTCTTTTCTGATACCAAACAAGGAAATCAGTTCTAATTCTCCACACATTTCTATCTCTCCCCATTTCCATTTCTCCCTTATTTCCATTTCCATTTCTCTCAATTTCTTTTCTCTCTACCAAACACACCCTAAATGTATATACAATAATAACTTCTAAAATTAATATTAATATACAATAATAAATAAGATTAGATTAGATTAAAATATATTTAATATGAAAATAATTAAATTGATTCGTATTTTTAGTATTAGATTTAAATTACGGATGGTATTTTTAAAATATAAATAAATAAACTTTGATTATAAAAGTCAAAATCAAATTTTAATTTTAATTTTAATAAATAGTTGAGATTTAAATTTATCAAAATGAATGGATAGATTGTTTAATAAAAATGATTAAAAAGCACTTGTTTGTAAACCTATTAAAACGCACTTGAGCGTGTCTATAGACACACGTGTAGAACCTCTTACTTCACCAAATTGATAACACGTATAAGAAATGATAAAATACGTGTTTGTTGGTGCATTTTTACCACTTTTTAATCTAAAAATGCAAAAAAATAAATTCAAGGCCATCACAAATCCGTCGCAAACTTCTATGATTTGCGACGGATTTGTGACGGACCTTAGCTTATCATTTTATTTTTGAATTGTTTTTTAATATAATAAACTTATAAACCCTTTAACGAACTATTATATGATTATACAAACCCAAATAAAATTAAGAAAATATTATACGCGGACGTAGCACATGTCGTTGTATGATAAACGATATTTCAAGTTTAGTAAACTTGTTTGTAAACCTATTAAAACGCACTTGAGCGTGTCTATAGACACACGTGTAGAATCTCTTACTTCACCAAATTGATAACACGTATAAGAAATGAAAGAATACGTGTTTGTTGGTGCATTTTTACCACTTTTTAATCTAAAAATGCAAAAAAACAAATTCAAGGCCGTCACAAATCCGTCGCAAACTTTTAGGATTTGCGACGGATTTGTGACGGACCTTAACTTATCATTTTATTTTTGAATTGTTTTTTAATATAATAAACTTATAAACCCTTTAACAAACTATTATATGACTATACAAACCCAAATAAAATTAAGAAAATATTATACGCGGACATAACACATGTCGTTGTATGATAAACGATATTTCAAGTTTAGTAAACTTATTTGTAAACCAATTAAAACGCACTTGAGCGTGTCTATAGACACACATGTAGAACCTCTTACTTCACCAAATTGATAACACGTATAAGAAATGAGAGAATACGTGTTTGTTGGTGCATTTTTACCACTTTTTAATGTAAAAATGCAAAAAAACAAATTCAAAAATTAAGAAAATATTATACGCGTACGTAGCACATGTCGTTGTATGATAAACGATATTTCAAGTTTAGTAAACTTGTTTGTAAACCTATTAAAACGCACTTGAGCGTGTCTATAGACACACATGTAGAACCTCTTACTTCACCAAATTGATAACACGTATAAGAAATGAGAGAATACGTGTTTGTTGGTGCATTTTTACCACTTTTTAATGTAAAAATGCAAAAAAACAAATTCAAAAATTAAGAAAATATTATACGCGGACGTAGCACATGTCGTTGTATGATAAACGATATTTCAAGTTTAGTAAACTTGTTTGTAAACCTATTAAAACGCACTTGAGCGTGTCTATAGACACACGTGTAGAACCTCTTACTTCACCAAATTGATAACACGTATAAGAAATGAGAGAATACGTGTTTGTTGGTGCATTTTTACCACTTTTTAATGTAAAAATGCAAAAAAACAAATTCAAAAATTAAGAAAATATTATACGCGTACGTAGCACATGTCGTTGTATGATAAACGATATTTCAAGTTTAGTAAACTTGTTTGTAAACCTATTAAAACGCACTTGAGCGTGTCTATAGACACACGTGTAGAACCTCTTACTTCACCAAATTGATAACACGTATAAGAAATGAGAGAATACGTGTTTGTTGGTGCATTTTTACCACTTTTTAATGTAAAAATGCAAAAAAACAAATTCAAGACCGTCACAAATCCGTCGCAAACTTTTAGGATTTGCGACGGATTTGTGACGGACCTTAACTTATCATTTTATTTTTGAATTGTTTTTAATATAATAAACTTATAAACCCTTTAACGAACTATATATGATTATACAAACCCAGATAAAATTAAAAAAATATTATACGCGGATATCGCATATGTCGTTGTATGATAAACGATATTCCAAGTTTAGTAAATGTATAAAAAAACGTATACAATCATGTCTATAGAAATAAGTATAAAAGCTCTTATTTCACCAAATTGATAACACGTATAGAAAAATTAGATAACTCATATGCGTTGTACGATAAACTATATTTCAAGTTTAGTAAATGTATTTGTTGGTAGATTTGCGTCAGATTAGCGACGGTTATTATTAATATATATATTTTTTTTAAATTACTTTTGCGTCGAATTTGCGACGGGCAATTATATAATTTATTTTTAATTTTTTTTATGACTTTGCGTCCGTTTTGCATCCCACTGTTCTGTCGCAAACCTTTCCGTCGCTAATCCGTAGCTACTCCGTCGCTAAATTTAATCAAATAATTGGTATGGCTTTATGTCTTGTAGTCTATCGCAAATCCGTCGCAACTTTGCTATTTTTGCGACGGCACTTTTCCGTCGCAATAGCCAGTTTGTGTTGTAGTGATTATTTGGTATATGATATAATATTTCTATGGAGGTTTTTTTATTCAATTTTTAATTTGTGTAATATCATATAGGTTGAAATTTAATTTGTATTGAGTTGACATTTTTAAACATTATTTTTCTAGAAAGTTTAGTTATTAAAATGGTATTCAATAGTTTCCTTTTAAGATTTAAATAAGGTGTAAGTTAGTAATATCAAATGACTTAAAATTTAAGAGATTAAAACATTTAGGAGAAAGAGTGTTAAATGCTTTAAATATTAGTATAGATACGGTTTAACATTGTAATTTTGCTTATATATCAAAAGTTGCCATTTCCAAAGCTTTCCAACCCCTTTTTCGTTTCCATTGGCATTCAAAATTGTGTTTAAAGTAATCATGAAAATTATTGTAACTGATTAATGATGCACATTACATAATTAATGGTTTTATAATTCTTATTCAACTAAGAAAGAGTTTCCAATGCTAGAAATTTGTTGTATGATAAATATATTCTTTTTAATTTAACATATTGCTAATTCCTTAAAAATCATTAGGAAATTTGTAGCTAAGTTTTGCTATAATCCTTCCCTGGAAATACGTACGTACATTGAACCTCTGTCGGTAATTTTCTATTAGAAATTCCGTGGGTAAATATTTTTAATTTCTTGTAGTGGTTAATTAAATGATCGATTATTTTTAACATAACAAAATAATTCTAATATATGTTATAATTTGTGTTTTACTGTAATATTAATATTCTGACCAACCTATTAATTAAACATACATATATATATATATATATATATATATATATATATATATTGTTTGTACTTAATTCTAAGTCGATCATTTTCTAAGTCCATCTTGGTGGCTAGCTTTGGGGTGAGCCACCATAACCATAGCATGCACACCCTGAACTACCACCTCTAATTTCTTATCGCTAACTCTTCTTTTTCTTGATAGAAACCAACTACAAAAAGGCTATGAGATTTTTTTTAAAAAAAATTATACAACTGGCTTATCTTTAAGTCAACTTTAGGTCTTAATTGCTCATCTTGTTCATCCAAGCTCAAATGAAGTTGATATATATACTTGGCTATAATTGGTCTCAAATGGGACCTAGCTAGCTATTAGCTAACATGTTCTTTTCATTCTTTTTTCATATATAGATACTTTGATATCAATTCATCGTGCGGTTCGTTTTCTTAATTTAATTTCTAACATTATATATTTACTAATTAACATACAATTCGATCTTTAGGAATATAAATCATATATATATATATATACGTACCCTACTATATATAATCTAGAGATTTATCTTTGTTTGCGGTTATTATATGCTTCTCAACTTCGAAAAATATGTATAATGATCTCCAAATAACTCATGTTTTTTCTTTTTTTTATAAATATTAATTTTATACGGAAATAACAAGTACAAATGAATAGTGATACACGAGAGACAAAGATTTACATAACTTAACATGTTATAGATCAAAGTATAAAGCAGTACTTAGGGTCTGTTTGGTTAGACGGAAATGAATAACAAATAAATGAAACTGACAAAAGAATAGAATATATGGAGAAGGTAATGTAATGAGTCATTACCATTTATCGACATATTTGGTTGCTTTGTTACAATGAAACGAATTATAACAATATGATATTTGATAAAGAAAAATAGACATAGACATAGGAATGAAACAAAATAAATTTTAAGAAAAAAATTTAAGAAAAAAAATATTAAATTGTAACAATTCATTTCATTCCCTAAAGAAACGAGGAAAACAATTCCAATAGCCCAATACCACCGTGTTCAAGTACGGTTTTTCACCTACTATATATAAGCTTATGATTAATTTGTTGATCATAAGCTAAGAAGAGTGTTCAATATAGTCCATACTTAATTCATAGTCTTAAAAGACTAATTTTAGCGTTTGGGTCAATGACAACAATGGTTCAGATTGCATTTTAAAATTTGTGCCGAGTGGTATTTTCGTAATTCACATGTGATTATATACTAAATCACCTGTGATTGAATACTAAAATTTTAGTACTATGATTTTTATATGGAATTTATTAAACACAACTCCATAAGCTAAATATATATGAACAAGACTTGAATTGTAAGAGATCTAAACACCGCTACATACCACTTGACTATAAACCATATTTAGTAATTCTCTTTTTAAAATTATAAATTTAGTTCAAAAGGTTATATAGTTAAGCAAATTTATAATCAAACTAACAAAATTAGTGAAGAAAGTAATATGTATTTACACACACCGATAGATGCAAAATGACGTTACTTTCTTGTTCTTCCTATATGTAAGTGTGTGTGTATATATATATATATATATATACTGGAAGGATCCGGTGAGAACACATGTTAAATGGAAAACGGTGAGAACACTTGTAGGCCAATTATTTAATTTAATAAATAGGAAATCTAAAATCAACCTATCTTAATTAAATCAAATCATTAAAATTCAACATACCTTAATTAACCAAGATTAATCTCAGCCATTAAATAAAAATCATCCAAAGATTATAAACTGTTCTCCACGTTCTCACATTAAGAGGTGTTCTCATTTGATCCTACCCCTCTCTCTCTCTCTCTCTATATATATATATATATATATATATATATATTAGCTTTTCAGAAGGAAGTTCCTCACTTTCTTTAATTTGAAGACTCCTACCCTTCAACCATGGCTGAACCCAAGGTCAAGTTAACTTACGTCCTTCAATTTAATTCCTAGCTCGATCGCTCTCTTTTTATTCAATTATCTTACTTAATTTCACACACACACACACACTCATACACACACACATATATATATGTCAATCACATATAATTAAAGAAAAATTGAATTTTAACCCTAGTTTTTCAACAACACATGCACAAAAGTTTACAGTACGTACTAATTAAGTTCGATATTATAATTTATGTTATATATATGACAGAAAGTAGTATTTGGAGTGAGAATACATGACCATAAAGTTAAAACGAAGGCCATGAAGGCAATTTCTACCGTCAAAGGTAAGTTTTTTATCTATATATATATTTTCTACAACTATCTTTATACATATATTGTTTCTATTAATTGTCTTAATTAAATTACTGGTTAATTAGTACTATATATATATATATATGTGTGTGTGTGTGTGTATAGGGATTGCTTCCATAAAAGTGGACATGAATGACAACAAACTGACCGTTGTTGGTGTCTTTGATCCGATTCTCGGGTACGAAAAACTGAATAGGGTTTGCGAGACGACACTTTTAGTCGTTGAAGTTGTGAAAGAGATAGAAAAGAAAGAAGAAGCAAAGAAAGAAGATGAAAAGAAGGATCAAAATGAAAATATCAAAGTGTGGACTTATGAACCCTACTATCATCATAATATGCCACTTCATTACTCTGTTACTGTAGAGGAATATCCTACCTGCAATTGTGTTATTTGCTGAATCTTCAAGAGTTGTGTATGTGTCATATATCTTTATCTGCAGCTCCAGTAAACTAAAATTCACTCATCTCTTAATAGTAAGTTTGCCTGAAAAATACATATAAATAGCTACAATATTCAATACCAACTAAGAGCTAAATCAATGTGAAGCAAGGTGTGCTGAATGCTGACAATAAAGAAGTCAACAGCAACAACGTTGTGCCAAAAACAATGATGGGCCAGGTGATAGTGTTCATGGGCCGGAAGAATATGTTGAGGAACTTTCAATATAAACATATAAGATTGGTTATTTTTGGAGAAATTTCAATAAAAGAGAAAAAGTAATTTTCATGAATGCGACCTTTCGGTCTCGCTTATTCGGCTTCAACTTATATTCCACGTATGGTATAACACTTTGAAGCTAATGTACAAGTTAAAAAAAAGCATTCATATTCCGTGAATGAATTAGTTTCATCCGTGAAAAAATCATCTCTCTTTCGAAAACTAGATGAGTCATTGTCTCGGTCGCTTGGTTCAAATAGTTGGACCGATTTTAATAATCTGACGAGATCATAATTATTAAAAAATTCAATCATATATAAGAAGATGAGTTGTGTTCAATGAAGTCCATATAAAAAACATAGTTTTAAAATTTTAATATTCAATCACAGGTGGTTTAGTATACAATCACATATGATTTATAAAAGTATCATATGTGAATTATGAAAATGTCACTCCGTCCAAATTTTTAAAATGCAATCTGGATCATTGATGTTATTAATCCAAAAGCTAAAAATAGGCCCTTGGTACTATGAACTAAGTATGAAGCATATTGAACATTTTTCATATGAAGATATGTAAATTGTAAATCTAAACAAGTGAAAATAATGTATATTAAGAAAAAAGGTTCATGTAAAGCTTATATTTAATTTTTTAAAAAACTCTTAGCGAATTTCTTGTACATAAAACCATGAAACTATGAATATAATAGGTAAAAAGAAAAAAAAGAAAAAAATCCCAGGTTTTCCGTTTTACTGGTTAGCGGCGGTTTATTACTGACAATTTAACGACATCTTAAAACCGGTTTTAGTTGGACCAACTAAGCGAAATAGTGATTCAGAGTAATCAAATGGTTTGATTTGGACAATCACTTGTTTGGTTTGCACTTGAAGCATAAGGGTTGTTGACATGGTGGTTATTTAATCAAAAATTCATAACTAAGGTTCCGTTCGTTTCACCGGAATATGAAAGAATGAAATGAAATTCAAATCAAATTCCGTTATATTTTGCGTTCGGTAAAATTATTTGGGATGGAATCAAATTCTTTGGAATTTTAATATTCCTTTATGTAATGGATTTCAATTCCTATAATAGGTTAGATGGAATTGAATTTATTTTCCTACGGAATGTTGACAAAAGACAAGATTAACCTTAATTTAACCCTAATCGGTTAATCCTTCCATTACAACAGATTCCCACCCTACCCTAACCCTACCCCACCCCACCCTAACCCTACCCCACCCTACCATTAGCCTACCCTCCCTATCATACCCATACCCTACCCTCCTCATCATACCCTTACCCTACCCTCACCCTACTTTACCCCACATTATTCTACCTCACCCCACTCACCCCCACCCCTACCCTTACTCTACCCTACCTCTACCCCCACCCACCCTCCCCTCCCCTACCCACCCTACCCCTACCTCACCCATCCCACCCCTACCCTTACCTTACCCCACCCCAGCCACCCTTACCCCTGCACCAACTACCCCATCCCATCCCACCCCTCCCCTTACCCTACCCTACCCCACCTCACCTCACCCCGCCCTTACCTACCCTATCCACCCTACCCTGCCTCATCTTACACCGCCCTTACCTACCCTATCCACCCTACCCCGCCTCATCTTACACCGCCCTTACCTACCCTATCCACCCTACCCCACCTACTCTACCCCACCCCTACACCTACCCCACCCCACCCCTACCCTACCGTAGGTGGTGGCGGCTGTTAGGAGAGGCAACGGTTGGTAGTGCTCAGCGGCGGCTGTGGCGACGACGGTTGGTGGTGGGAGTGGCAACGATGGTGGCAACCGCGGACGTGGTGGCGTCGGGTGGTGGTCGGCAGTGACGATGGCGGTGACGGTGGTGGCGGTGGCAGCGGTGGTTGGTGGTGGGAGCGACGAAGACGAACTTGGCAGCGGCAAGTGGTAGTTGGTAGTGACGGTGGTAGTGGTGGCGGCATATATTTCTTTTTATTCTTGAAAAAAGATTGTGTTGTGTGTCTGTGTGTGTGTGGGGGTGGGGGGGTTGGCCGGGGGATGTGGGTACGTGGCCCGGGGGTTGGGGGTTAGGTGTGGGTATGAGTGCATTTTACAAACATAATTATATAAAGTTCTAATATAAAAATAAATCGAGGGTATTTTAGTTTTTTTATATGATTCCATTGCAATAATTTGCAAACAAACACAAAATATGATTGGAATGGAACTCAATTCAATTTACTTTTCAGCGAAACAAATATGAATTGGAATCTCATTCTTTAGGAATTTAATTTTTTAAGGAATTCAATTCCATTTCTTAAAATTCCGTGAAACAAACGCGGCCTAAAACATTACAACTCTACAAAAATATGGTTTGAGATGGTAGTTATATACGGTAACCATATTTTTTGCCATTTCTTGTTCACTATTTCGCCAAATAAAAAACTGTTATTATCCTAGGGAAGAAAACATACTCGATCACATACAAATAAAAATTTAGTGATTAAAAAAAATATGTTACTCCAAGTTGGGCCTTTTAAGAACTTTCAAAGAAAATAAACAAGTCAATAGCAATAACGTTGGCCCAAAAACAATAATGTGCCAAGTGATAATTTTATATATATATATGGTTGACGGAGTTCAGAGAAAGTGTGATGTGGTAAAAAATAATGACGTCATTGATTACGTGTAATTATGACATGGAGAAATAGTACTTCCTAGATATTTGGAGGAAAATATATTACATTTAAATTCAAAAGGGTTTGGATGTAAATTGTGAGTGGGTTGTATGAAATATGTAAAGGGGTTTTAAAAAAATTGTATATTAATGTAATTAATTATAAGTTGTTTGAAAACTTTGTTTAATAACTTGTAATATATTTTGTTTAGAGAAAAAATAGTTATATATTTGTGACCATCTCATTTTTATCTGCGTTTTGATATAAATTTTATCATAATATGACTTTTTTTTAAAAATAGTATATTTTAATTGTTTTTTCCATCGAGAGCAACGGGTAGGTAATTATTGGATATTTTATTCGTTTTCTATGTTTATTCTGTCTACATAATATAGTCGATATAATCACTGGTTTCTTGGTCTTTCGAAAAAAAGAATTAAAAATATACTATTTTAAAATTTTTGTCGTATTACGATGATAATTTATATATTTGATAACCACTTACTGAGTCTTTTAAAACCATTGGTTTGTGGCATAAAGTTGTTTACAAAACTACCGCTACCAGTTTAGGCTCTTTAAAATTGATTGTTAGTGTTTAAGTAAATAATCATAAGAAACTATAACTCTGCATAATTACTGTGTAATGAAACAACCATTTCATGTTAGTGTATTTTGTAACTACATATACAACCTGAATGAGTTTAGTTCATCAAAACGTATCTAACTTGTCACGTTTTACTATTGTGCGTATCGTACTTTAAAATTTTCTATTGTGTATATTGAACATAAAATTTGTCGATATTATGTGTATTAATCTTTCTATTGTATATACTAAATTTATACATTTTTTCCTTTTTTATGCAATCAAAATACATACAATAACAACAAATCAAAAGTTTGTATACACAATAAAAAAATTTAAAGTTCAATACACACAATAGCAAAACTTGACAAGTTGAAAATATTTTTGTGAACTAAACCCCAACTTGAAATGTTATATAAAGATTTTAATTATCTAAGTTTTCTTATTTTTCTAGTTAATAACTTGGTACATAAAACTAAGGTTATTATAACATGGATATTTAAATTCAATGTTATCTTGTGTTTTCAATTATATTTAATTAAATAATAAATTATACTTAAACAATTTACGCATTTATAAACATAATCTATTTTATGTTAAGATCTTATTTTTATGTGATCTAATTTGTGTATACCTAGCATCATTATTTAATTTTTAACAAATTTAGTTTACAATTCCAAAGATTCGAGTATATAATTGACTAATAAAAATGTCTTTTAAGCATTGGTATTATAACATTAACAATAATATTATGGTTATGTTTTTACAATGTTGTGATAAAGTTTCACACAAGAAACACATTAATATTATATTAAACAATTTTAGACGTGTAATATAATTTTATATTTTTTTTAAATGAGTATGTATAAAAAGTATTAAATATAAAAGTTTTATTTACGTACCTAAACACCGCACGTGTATAACACTAATTTTGATGGGCCGGAAGAATATGTTTTTTTTATGGCAGGTAACATGTTACATTGTGAAATGTCCTTGTAATCTAATAAATAAATATTAAATTGAATTATTGTTTAAAAATTGTAAAAATTACTTGCAACACATTTTCAATGAATCTTATTTCAAACTTTATTTAATACAAATAGGTTATGTCATGTCATGCACCAAATAATAATGTCATAGGCACTTATACAATTGTACCTGGTTTTGTTATTCCCCTTTCCCCAACCCTACTTTCTGTTCAAAAACCTTCCCATGTCTATTGTATACAATCACATTTAACAACTTATTTGTATATATCTATCACACACAATGTTTTAACAAATTGTACCATAAATCACTCTTGTGCCTAGTTTTGTGCCCGAACAAGAGGCGAGGCAAGCGGAGAATGAGGCGACAGCCTGTGAGGAGTTAAGATATCGTCGAGCCTTCTTGATGATAAACGTAGGTGTTGGTTGTTCTGCCAGCACTGTTTTTTCGTCGAGATCTCGAGCATTTTGTTCTTAAGCACAAACCTTTTAATCCTTCGTAATGCAATCATTGTGGTCTCGTCATCCATATTTGCAAAACAAACACGAAACCAACCCGGCTCGGAGCAGTGAAACGACTGACCAGGGGAGACGTTAAGCTTAATCTCGTTAATTATAATCCTCCAAAACGTCATTTCTGATTCAAAAGTGGGCTCTTTTAGAAACCGACGCAAATCCATCCAGAAAAACAAGCCCGCATTGCTTTCCAAACTCCCTATCCCGACTTGGGCCAGCCCACGGGTAAACATTTCATGTCTATGGGCCAACCTCTTTCTACTCTCTGATATGAAGTGTTGTACAAACTTATTATCCGATAGCATAGACGCGAGCATGTGTTGGGTTTGGGTCGAAACGAGCCCGAAACTCGACATTTTACGAGCGATGGTCACCACATGATCGTTGTAGGAGTACACGATCCCGACTCTAAATCCCGGGAACCCCATGTCTTTGGAAAGACTATAAACGATATGAATCAAATCAAGGTTACATTTGGAGTCTTCATTTATGATTTCTGCAATGCTAATGAATTCATCGTCGGCGGTTACCGTACCGGCGTAGATCTCGTCACATACGAGGTGAATGTTCTTGTCGTTTATAAAGCTCACAAGATCTTTTAAGGTTTCCCGATCAAGAAAAGTGCCTAACGGATTCGAGGGGTTCGTTATAAGCAATCCTTTAACCTTAATGTTATTTGATTTTGCTTTCTCGTAGGCGATTTCGAGAGCTTGTTTGGTGATTTTGAAGTTATTTGAGCTTTCGCAAACGACTGGTAAAAGCACCACCCCTGTTCGCCATCTCAAATCTCGATCGAACCTGCAAAACATTAACAAATTTACAAATTAAAGTCGAATAAAATTATAATAATCGATATGTGAGGTGGGTATTCAATTATTTATGAGAATTAAAGTGCTTACCCTGGATAATAAGGTGTGGGAACTAAAAACGCTTCGCCAGGATTCGCTAAGCAAAACGCCAGCGTTTCATGAGCACCAGTGGCGCCGCCGCTCATCACAATCCGATCAGGATCGAACGTAACACGGTTTCCTCTAACTTGGCTCATGAAATTAGCGACGGCGATAAGGAATTTCCGCAAGCCATGGTAATCTTGAAAAATGGCTGTCTCTTGGAAACCAGAAGATCCTTGTGGGGTGCAAATTGAGGCAGTCGGGTGCGATTCGATCCATTCTTGAATCACATCAAAACAGAGCTGAATAAATTTAACAAACAGGTCAGCAAATGGAAACCCAAATGGAAACCCAAATTTCAAGTTTTTTAAAATCAAGGGGGTTTGTTTAGTTTGTTTGAATAACGCCGGTGACATTGTGTTAATGGATAGTGTTATGTATACCTGATTTTCGGCAAGACCCATTTGAATAACGCCGGAGACATTGTGTTGTGGGTGGAAGGGATTGGCGTCGTAGGCCTTCCAACCGTCAAAATACGGTGAGTTTTCGCCATGTCCACCGTTTGTTGCCATCTCCGACAACAAATTTTGGCTGGTGTTTTTAATGGCGGCAACATCCATTGATTCAATTGAGTTACAGAGATGATGAAATCGGTGTAGAAAAGAAGTTTGATTGGGTTGAATTAAGCTGAATTAAGTTGGGAAGTTAGTGAAATGCGTGAGATGGTATATATAGCGATCGAGTTGGGGAAGACGGTAGTGAAATGAGGAAGAAGGTTCGTTAGTTCGTTCGTTGGTTGAAAATTTTGGTGACGTTGGGGCTTCAATGGCTGATTGTCTGCCAACTCATCTTTCAACCTTCGATGTGTATTAGTTTGAAACTGTTTTTTATCCCATTTACTATAAAATTACATCTAAAATTTACTAATTTTTTTCATCTAACTTCTTTGTTGGTTTTTACGCTTGGGGTTGATGTTGTAAATAGAAGGATAAATAGGAAAAATATGATAGGAAGATACATCACCTCGCTTCCTTCCGGAAAAATAATATATCTTTTACTATTATTTCCTACTTTATTCTTCTACTTACTTCAAGATTACATGTGTAATCCATTAATTCTCTTTTATCAACTTCTCTATCGATTTTAACATTTGTATTGATCTTGTAAATAGAATAATAAGTAGAAAGAATATATATCACCTCTTTTCCTTTTAATATTCATTTTTAATTTATAAAAAGACTTTGTATTTTTGGTATATTTATATCTCGTTACTATGTGTTTTCTAAAGTTATCATTTTAAATATCATGTGTAGATTTAAATTAAAGATTATCCATTAAACCTGGTTTCCCTTTGTAGGATGAGGACTTGCCGTTTAAAGAAAAAAACTTTGTAGAGCTTAATATTATTAAGAAAATATACTTTTTTAGTAGTTAAATTGGATTAAGTGCACCGAAATATAATAAACTATCCTCAATATAATATTATGTGTAACAAACTAAACTTTATTCTCTAAATTGCATCAAACTACTTGAAATTTACGTTTAATGCAATATGACCTTTTATAAGAGGTTTCCAAGTCACCCTCATTTTTTTCTATTTTTCTATTTTTTTATTATCATTTATTATTATTATTATTATTATTATTATTAGGGAATAAAATATGCATCTATGAAGAAATGATGAATCTGGAAATAAAACCACTGCCACCATCTCCTTCATCTTCAACCACAACCATCAACCACCGCCACCACCTCCATCTTCAATTACTGTCACTGCCACCATCTCCTTCATCTTCAACTACCACCATCTGCATCTCCATCGACGCCGCAGCTTGAACCCTAACAAGAATTCGACAACCGCCACTACCACCATCTCCTTCGTCTCCATCGATTGTTCATATGGTTTTGCAAGTTCTACCTTGAGTTTTCATATGGTTTTATAGGTTTATCTCCATCGATTAAAGAGATTCAAAGGTTAGGGTTCTGATTTAAGGGTTAGTAGTTGAATATACATTATTCAAAGGTTAGGGTTTCTAAATTTCTATTCATTTGGTCCATGGATCTACAATTCAAGGTTTCATCTTCATTGACATTTCAAGGTCGAGTACATAAAATGGTTCATCATCGATTAAGGGTATAATACGCTTCGTCCCTTTAAGGGTTATCAAGAACATCAAAAATAGGGTCATAGCTTTAACGATCATCCATTGAAGATCTTCAACGGTTAGTGGTTTTAGAAACTTAGTTTGCGATATGGGTTTTATTGAATTCGTCGATTTCAGATCTGGGTTGTGATTTCCTTCGATTCCAGATTTGGGTTTCAACTCCATCGATGTCACGATTCAGATCTGGGCTTCATCTTCCAGTGTGAGATTATTGAAGGGTTTACAAAGATTTAAGGTTAATGTTTCGATTTAAAGGTTAGCGATTAAACTCTTCAATTTTTTTATGATTTTTCTTACGATTTCATACCCAAATCCATCAACTTGTAAGTTTTGTTTTATGTTTCAGATTTCTATTTCAATCAATTTGTAGGTTTCATTTTGTATTTCATAGATCTGGCTTTTGTTTGTTCAAACATGGTTTGCAATTTGGTTAGGTTTATGAATGATGATTTAAAGTCTTGATTTTGGTTTCAATTTAGGGTTCGTATATGTTAATCTTCATCACATTTCATATGTTCAAGTGTTGTTCATGGTTGTTCATATGTCCCAGATTTTAAAATAGTAATAATAATAATAAAAATAGTTATTACTATAAGAAGAAGAAGAAGAATAAATGACAACAAAATAATAAAAAATAGAAAAAAATGAAGGTGACCTTAGAAAACCTTCTATAGAAGGTCATATTGCATTAAACGTAAATTACAGGTAGTTTGATGCATTTTAGCGAAGAAAGTTTAGTTTGTTACACACAATATTAAATTTGGGATGGTTTATTACATTTCAGTACACTTAACCCTTAGTTATTCAATGTTGTATGTGATTTAACAAATTTTTCATTATTGGTTCCTAACTTCAAATATTACATCAATGATTCTTATTATAAGAAATTTGTTTCAAGTATAAATCCACTTAAAAAGACAAAATGACTCCTTTTTAATTTATTTTTTCCTTAAACTTCTATTCATTTTAAATATTTTAGTAAATATTTAAATATTGTATAAAAAAATTCTTATTGCCATTAATAAATCATAAATACCATCCCTTCTTCCAACAATTTCTACTACCATCCAACCACCGTCTGCCATCACCTACCATAGCCCACCATAGTCTACCACCAGAGACCACCATGGACAAATCAAAATACCAAGAACCGGTGAACCACCATCACCCGTCTATAAAACTCATCAAGAACACCATGAACAACCACCAATTACCGTTATATCCTTACGGTGTTTGGATACGTAGATAAAACTTTTATATTTAATACTTTTTGTACATAGTATTTAAAAAAATATAAAAACTTATATTTCATATGTAGAAAACTCATGTAAAAAGGTTTTAAAGTTAGGAGGGTAGGAAGCAACAAAGAATGGTCACATGTCCCTCTCTTGTTAAGCGGTATTATGGTAGTCATTTATTCGGCATCCTTCTCTCCACTAGCAAACCTCTATGACCAATCCCCTTCACCTATTTATTTTCTTTGACCTGTATGTGGTGTAATACCTTAAAAAGTTTTTTTTATTTTTTGAAATTTTTTTGGCATCTATATTAAAAGAATACATGAACATGAAGTAATTTTTTTTCCATCTATACGTAAAAGAAATACATTAATCGTGAATCTTTTTTTAAAATTTGGCTTTTTAAAACCCCGAAATGGATAATTTAGGTTTTTTTGGCATTTGCATTTAAAAAAACATCCATAACAGTGTAAATATTGCATACCAAAGCCATAGTGCAAAAAACTGTGCAACATAGTGTTGTAAAAACTGTGCAACACTATTTTGTAAAAGTTGTGCAACGTGGTGTAAAAGACATGCAACGTAGTGCCAAAATTGTGAAACCGGTTAACGTTATGTAAAACAGTATAAAAGTTACGCAACACAACACAAAATACATACACCATAGTAATTTGTCTCACGGTGTGAAATTGGTGCAATACAGTATTAAAATGTTAATATTGTGCAACATATAAAACTATGCGATAGTGGTATCAAATGAAAGAACATAATTTTCTCTTTAAAACTATGTCATTTTTTAAAAAAGGTTTACTATATAAAAGATATTATAGGTTAAAATTTTAGGGGTTGTGGGTTTTTTTAAGAAATCCGCTCTTCTTTTCGAAAGAGTTGATGCCACTCACTTACACTTTTACCTTTCTACCCTTGTAGTCACTTTTTTCCATACTCTTCCTACTTAAACTTCAATTTTATTATCAAAATGTCATTAACTATATCAACCTTATATTTAATTTGATCAATGGCCCATATTGTTTCTTAGTCATCTCATTTTAAAAGTCTTCTTCATATATCCCTACAATATATATGTGTATATTTAAAAATTTATACAAGAACTATTTTTCATACGAAAATAAAGTGAGAAAGAGGCAGAGGTCGCAGGCATGGTGACGATGGAGTTAGAAGTGGAGGTCACAAGGGGCCACGTCGACTATGGATGGTTGACTGGAAAAGGGTTGAGGGAAGAGAAATGCAAGTGAATGGAGAGAAATAGGGTAGTTAATTATTGTGAGTATATATAAGATACTGAATATAAAATCTATTTAAAAGTTTTAATATATATATATATATATATATTAAAATGATTAATTTAGAATTAAAAATATAAATTAAAAAAAGGATATTTTGTCCTTTCACTTGAATTAGAAACAACATTGAAACAAAATTGTTAACACAATAATGTAAAATTTAAAGTTTAGGGACCATTTGTAAAATTTTTATTAAATCACATGAATCATTGATGTAAATAACTTTTTTTAATGACTTGGATGATAGATCTTACCTTTTCTTTAAATAAACAAGATCTTATGATAAACTATTGTAAAAAATCAGTTTTTAAGAGAAACTTTTCAAATTTTGGTTACAAGTTTTAAAAGTCATGTTAATTAAATGTTTCATTATAATCACATGTCCTTTTAGCTAAAACAATAAAAGTTTTATATATCTCGATGACCCTTTTTGTTATTAAAAAGATATCTTTATTTTAATCCATTCTCTTATCTTAACTAATCGTGTATTTATTTTCTTTAAAATAGATTTAACCACTTTCTAATAATCTTGTCTTATTTAAATATGAAACTAAAAAACACCCATGAATACTAAAAGGACGGCCTTAAAGTTTTTATAAGTTAAAAAGTTAAATGTTTGAATAATCATGTTTAAATTAAAGTTGGATAAGTAGTTGTGATTAAAAGTAAGTTTTGCACAAATTACTTTTTCGCTAAAAGTATAAATTAAATGAAATATTAATGTTTCATTATGTCAGTAGAGTTTGATGTATTGACAAGTATTATCAACCAGTGAAAACTGGTTAATAACGGACATCGACAACGGTGGTTTGGCAGCATTTGAATGTGTTTTAGGAATATTTTTACCTTAAGTAATAACTTAACTGTGATATTAATATGGAGTTGAAGCTTATCTTAGTTATACCTAATATAATATTAAGAATAATCAACATGGAGTTATAGCTTATCATTGGGGTATTTGAAAATACTTGGTCAAATTATCAATGTTCTTACATCTCAATTATATTTCAATGTCCTATTAAGTAACAGTTTATAAGGTTGACTTGAGGTCGAAATTTTTTATATCCATGCCTGGGGTCACATTTTTCTGAATTCTATTCTTAAAATTTTCTATTGCATCTCAAAACTTGGTATTACTTTTTGAAAAAGGAAATAGAGAATATTATGCGAGTTGTGTTTAATAAAAACCATATAAAAAACATAGTTCTAAATTTTAATATTCATTCAGTATACACTTATATGTAATTTGTAAAATCATTACATGTGAATTAAGAAAATATCACTACGATCAAAAAATTAAAATACAATCTGGACCATTGATGTTATTGATTCAAAGGCTAAAATTAGTCTATTAAAACTATGAATTAAGTATTGAATATATAAAACATTCTTCTACATCATTAATTGGTTTTTGAAAGTGGTGTTATTTATACGACTTTCCCCAAATCTCGGCCCTCACTTGCGATTAAAAGCAAGATAAATAATAGAATTTATCATTGTTAAAAATGTATTTTTATTACATTATTAGACTAGATTGGTAGAAATTAACTCAAATCAAAACGTTTTAATTAATGGTGTTTATTAAAATGGGGTTTAGTTCTTCAAAGTGTATCTAACTTATCATGTTTTGCTATTGTGTGTATCGGACTTTAAAGTTTTCTATTGTATGTATCGAATATTTAATTTGTCGCTATTGTATGTATTAAACTTTCTATTGTATGTACTAAACTTATAAATTTTTTTCCTTTTTATGTATCTAAAATACATACAATATCAACAAATTAAAAGTTTGATACACACAATAGAAACTTTTAAAGTTGGATACACACAATAGCAAAATGTGACAAGTTGAATACATTTTGACGAAGTAAACCCTATTAAAATGTGTATATTTTGCAACAAGCTGACCTTTTTTTTACTTTTCTTTTTGTATGTTTGCCTTTGAGGTTTTGTCTTAAAGCTCCATTTGATTATCTTTTGGTTTAATATTATCTCTGTTTTTTAAAAAAAACACTTTAACTAAAATCAATCTTTTTTTACAAATAAGCTTCCATTAAAATATTATCTTAGAATTATAGCTCTAACTATTTAATTAATTTTACTATTTATTGATATTAAAACAAATTATATATACATGAAAAAGATTAGTGAGGAGAATAAAAGTCACAGGTTATAATAAAAAGAAACAACATTATTAATACAATAACATCATCAACATCCATCTTTTTTTTTCTTGTTATATTAATATCACATTATTTTTTTTCTTACATTCTGTTATATCCCACAAACCCTCACATGGACATATATTCATCCTTATCCATCATCTTATCTTTCACCTATTTTTATTTTTATTTTTTATTACAACTATTATTAATTTAAATAACTTAATTGCTATAAAGAGTTTATAATTTAATATAAGATAAAATAATAACTATTATATTTTATAAATTAAAACTACAATTTTAACCTTACATAATAAAATTAAAAATATAAAAAAACCTATATTGAATTTTATTTTAATATTTTTTATAAAAATATACCGGCCTAATCAATTCTTATATAAAACTACTAGCTTAAAACACCGTTTATAAACACGAGGGATTGTTAAAGTAAACTTTAAATAGGATATAGAAATTCATACATAACATCATCATCATTTTTTTATACCCTTTTTATAATCAAATTTGATTTTTTTTAATTTAATTCGGGTGGTATACTTGTTTACATAAATAACCGTGTGATATATATAATAGGTAGATATATCTACTAAATAATTTGAATAAATATTTTTGTTAGAATATTTAATTTTGAACAAACTAATTACCTAAAAAATAGCATTTGAAGGAACCACTCATTTGTAAACATTTAGGAAATAAATGGGATGATTGATGAAAAATTCTAAAACAGATTGATAACATTATAAACTCTTTTCTTTTAGCTAGCATAGTACTCGCGTAATACGGCAGTTAGAAATCATTCATACTCAATAACATGTTTGTTTGCGGTAGCGTAAGGTTATTTCAAATGTTATGATGACATTCAATAATTTTTCGTTCGTAATATATCTATTTTCTTTCTCTTTTTTTATTTCTTTTATTTTTCTTTTCTTTATAACTCTTTTATTAATTTTTAAAATAAAATTTTTAAAAAATAAAACAAGAAACAAAAAGAATATTAAATATACTATAAGTTAATCTTTTTATTTTGATTACACAAGTCATTTAAAAAATCTAAAAATATATATAAATTTAGGTTACATGTTATTAAGTTTATGAGTTCTAACTATACGTATTTTCTAACACTTAAATTAAAATATGTGTTATATGATAGAATATTCAAACTATTATTTTTGTGAAAATCATTTTTATTACTTTTAATTTGTATTTAATATTATATAGGTTGAAAAAATAATTTGTATTTGGTTGACTTTTTTAAACATTATTTATTATGGAAGTTTAGTTATAAAAATGGTATTAAGAATCGAATTAACTAAATAAAATGGTTTTCTTATAAGTTTAAATAAGGAGTAAATTAGTAATTTTTTATTACATAAAATTAAGAGTTTAAGGCAAGGACTTGAATACTTTATAAGATAGTATATATATATATATATATATATATATATATATATATATATATATATTAAAGATTGAAGATACCGGCCGATTGTGATGGTATAACATTTAATAATTTTTATAACATTTAATACTAATACTTAAAAAGATAATAACTATTTTTCATATTTTCATTTTAATATTTTCAATCGATTATTATATAAAACTACACCATCCGATTGTGTCTATTCGTATACATAATAATACACTTGCATTCTACCTACACAAGGTGATGGCGCCGAGTAATTTGTGTTTGCTAACATGTCCAATTTAAAAAATTTAAGTTATGGTATTCGCAAAATGCAATGTCTATAAATATTTTTTGATAACAACATATCTATTTTCTTTTACTTTTTGTTATTATCTTTATTCATCTTTTCTTTTATTGATTTTTAAAAATAATAAAATAAGAAATATATATAATTGTTTAATAATTAGATAGGAAAATAATCTAGATTTGAAAATTTTCTTAATGTGAGTGATTTAACCAATATTAGATTAATTAAATTGTTAGTCATATTTAATGAGTTGTTAAAAGTAATTATCATAAATTAGTTGAGGTAAATTTAAAGACAATTGATTGGGCTAATGCTTTAAGGATTTTTATTATTTGCATAAAAACGTGTACTACTTAAAATTAAGTAGTCTTAAAAGGTTTAAAAGAGAGAATATTAAATATTTTGTAAAACAATATAGATATAGATATTCTTCTTTATGAATTTTTTTTATTATCACTACAGGTTCGATAGTAGATCATATTATTTGATAGAATTTTTTAATCTACTTGTAATATAATACAAAATAGTTTTTTCAATGTTCTAAAAGCACTAGCAATGGTTACACTTGATCGATCATGTACCATTCTTTATATTATCACGTGAGTTTTTTACTCTCACAATTTAAACCTTAAACTAAAACTTTCACAACTCTTTTGATTAATAAAAAGTTAAAGGAAATGAGAGAAAAATTGATGTGGACCCCACATGCCCTTCTTTACATTTAAGACCATCCGTATCGGAAGGAACCGATTGATAGGGTAACATGGAAACACCAAAATATCAAATTGGGTTCTATCAGGTAACATGTGAACACCAAAACACCACTTTGGGTAAGTGGAGATTGAGTTGTGGAACCCATTTTTTTTCTTTTTTTTCCTTCCCTCTCACATTTAATATATATATTTTATTAATATTTGATGTGATGTTGAATAGGATTGGATGTGAGTGTTTGTAGGGTAAGTTGGGTTGAAGGTGAAAGATGATGTTGATGCTGATATGATAGTGGGGTAAGTTGGGTTGGATGCTGGTGGTCTAAGAGTTAGTCTAAATTGACACATTTAATTTACAAAAAACAAAAAAACAACTACCGAGTTTAAAGTTAAAATCATTCTATATATTTCCATATTTTATTCTAAATATTGGTTAAGATTATTAATAGAAGTTATAGTTTAGATTCCTTTTTTTGATAATCTTTCTATATATTTTTTTCTAAACTTAGTTAGCACCATTAATACAAGATATTTTCTGAATTCTTTTTTATATAATAAATATTTTTATAATAATTAAATGTTTAGAATCTTTCTTATAAGAAAAATAACTAAACCAAAATTTATACTTTAAATGATAAATTCAACCTAAATAGAATTTTTGTTGAATTTATATAGTAAAGTCATATGACACTACGATGAGTTTGAGTTTTAATTTTTCTTAATTTATGGTCTTATTAGTAAATTAAATTTCCAATTAAGAAATTGAATGCTCTAAACAAAAATTTAAAGTTATTGTAATATTTATATATATTTACTAATATAAATCTAGAAAGTATCTTGCATTAATTAGAGGATAAAATTTAAATAAAACAAGTGAATAAATTTAAAAACTTTACTAATAACATCATAAATTTTAAAAAAATAAAAACTCAAACTCATCATAATCTTTGCATATCATTATTTAAATATTATTTTGATGCATCAAAAATATTTTTTCTTGGTTCATTATGAAACGGTATTAATAAAATTTATAGAGAAAGAAGACGCCATTGGTCTTTGCTAGATCATGATCTTACTCGGGTAATTATAAAAAAAAAGACATGTTTAATTTGTTTTCTTGATCTATAATAAAAATTATTATCATCATTACACTCGTTAAAAACATTAATTAATGCATGTGAAACATGCAATATAAGTATATAACTATATATATATATATATATATATATGTGTGTGTTATAAACCGTAATCGTTACCATTTTGTCTACTTATTTTAACATGACAAAAATGTTTTTCCATATATTTTTTACGTCTCGATCTGGTTCGGTTTGTAACTTGTATGGTCCATTTTGTCATATTATTATTGTTTGTAGGATGATTCTTCTTACTTTCCAGTTGAATCTAGCAATGTACAATTTCAAATTACCATTTACGCCCTCATATTTATGATTACCGGCATTTTCGGTTCTTAATTTTATTTTTTCGACACTCGATGTATAACAACTAGCTACTTGTCATATTATGTAATTTAGACACGATCTACAACCGAGTTTCTTGCATGATGAAGGATCAGTCAATTTCAATTAATAGACAAAATTGTACATGTAGACTATAAAAAGAAAGTATGTATACACATATAGAAAAAACCATCTAATGCCTCACATGGTTGCGAAATAATGACTTCGAGGGCCCATCGATTAGACACCAATCGTAGTACGCGTTTTGTTGCATGATGACGATCGGTCATTTTTGTAGACGAGATTGCATACTTTAATAACGAAAACGAGTATACGCGCATATGTCCTAAAACATTTGATCCAAACTACGTACTATTATGTCACATGGTGTAATTAAAGGGCCATAGATCGATCTAACAAAATGTAATGTTGCAATTCAACATTGTAGTCTTTTAGGTAGAACGTACCAAAAATTGACACCTTTTGGTATTCAAGTAAATGTTTAGATACAAGTATTTGACTAATAACTATAATTTGGACCTGAAAACAACATACAACAATCACCTAGCTAGTTAATCATATATAATCCTTGTCTTAATTATAACTATATATAATTTAATCTAAATTTGCTGTTTTGTCCACCGGTGACAAACTTTAGGGTCGACGTTTTATATTGATAATTCAAATATATATAAACAACCAAGATTGACTGTGTGAGATTTTATTCCTACATTAATCGTGGGATTCAAACATGTACTCATGATCAAGTCGGTTAATATTTTGAGCAAAGAATTACAATGCGATTCAAGAAGTCACACTCATGATCGATCAAGTACGTGGCCGGGTTAATTATATATATTTTGAGCAAAGAATTAGCTAGTACGTGTATGTTGACTGATTAGATCAGGTGATCACATTGAATCCCTTTCATAGTGCAAGTCCTTTCTAAAAGATATATCGGACATTTCATAAGTAGTTTATGTTGAGTTTTGTTCCGATGAAAGCTTGGCCGGTGTGTGTGTGTCTCATGTTTGTAAGCAAAGATAAGAACAAAAACAGGTAATAGGATTTGTATAGAACTTTGGTTAATTCACACAGAATTGCATTTAGAAATACTGGTAATAGGCATTAAGTAATCTCCTTTGAACCGTATCATCACATAATAAATATCATGTACGTGTGATGTCGTAATAGTTTGATGGTTTTGAATTTATTCCGGATCTTTCCAAAGAGGAAAGAAAGTTATCTTATTGTACGTGGTTGGTTAAATAATAGGGGGTCATTCTAAACCTATTGGCAATCAACCCCGTTATAGACATAACCATTCAATGTTGTACGTGGTGATGCAAGCAATTGTGTGAAATTTAGTTATTCATGTAATTTGTTGATCCCATCTGTAAAAACTCTAGCATAAATATTATAAGAGACCAATAATTTGTCTAACAATTGTCATCAAACATAGAGCATCAATCTTCACCATAACCAAGACAAACAAATATCACTTGAAATCCACAATTTACATCACCCCCGGCATTTTGTATATTTGTGGTGTAATAGCAGAATATAACTGAAAATTTTTCATTAGTGAATGATTACATAATTGAGACATCTGGTTTGAAACCAAAATTATCAAAAAAAGGTAAAATTTTCTGAAATAAATTTTATGGTTACTTATAATTTTTTAAATTTGTTAATAAGAGTTTTGTTAAATATAAAGCTTTTTTTATTAATTTAATTAAATAAAAAAATAAAGTAAAAGGTGGTGGTTGTCATGTTGCACGACGGCGTTGGCAGTGGTTGTCACGTGCACAACGGAGTGGCGGTTGTCACGTAGTACAACGACGGTGGAGATTCTATACATTCGTAATTAAAGTTATTTGTTATATTTTATAGTTATCATCTAAAGGTTAGTTATGATAATAGTATTTTTTTGATTTAACATTTAGATTTAGGATGTTTTTAAGAGTGTTAATTTAACAACATTCATATATAATTAAAATCCAAAG
Source organism: Dittrichia graveolens (assembly GCA_038502395.1). Classification (NCBI taxonomy): domain Eukaryota; kingdom Viridiplantae; phylum Streptophyta; class Magnoliopsida; order Asterales; family Asteraceae; genus Dittrichia; species Dittrichia graveolens. The sequence goes on along the minus strand of JARJIL010000001.1, from coordinate 114,972,963 downwards.
GTTAATTATGATAATAGTATCTCACATTTAGATATGGGATGTTTTTAGGGGTGTAGAAGGTGTTTCTAAATTAATACATTATTAGGATTTTATTTTAATTTAGATTTGTAAAACATAGAAAATAAGAAAATAGTATTGGTCTAACAATCTAATTAAATAATTATTCTTGTTTTCATATTGAGAAAGTATTTCCAAAACTAGGTAAGACATACTTTTAAGAAACTAATAAATCTTAATCAACCCTAAATTGAAACAAAAATCGTCGAGTTAATTGACCAAATATTTATTTCAATATTCGGTCCATCGCTTTCATTAATTATTATTATTATATTAAATTAAATCTTGAAAATTGACGAATCAAATCGGGGGATTAATCAATCAATTTAATTAATAGAGTATCGTTTGGTCTCATATTATATTCTTTATTTATTTATTATTTATTTTAAAGAACCTCCATGCAAAAAATAGAAAATATTACGTGTCAACACTCAAAACCACATAACTAAGAGCACTTAATTGGAGGCCTAATTAAGCTTTTGTCAATCTTATTGTCGTGTAATCATGTTATTATCACTAACATTTATTTTCTATCACCAATTTTAAAATCCCATCATTAAGATATTTTTTATTATTTTATAAATATAGATCAATAAAAACAACAATACTCTTTTTTAGAAATAAAATTCATTATATAACTTTCCAACTTGGTTGATCAATACAACTATCACAAATGATGCCTACTACAAAACGACTAGACACTAAAACATTAGGAAACTTTTGAGCACTCTCTCCTCTTCACTCGATCATAAAAAAACAAGATGATTTTAGGATTGTATATCGGGTCAAGTTTTTAAGCCAAATATTTTTTTTTTCAGAATGAACAATACAACCATCCAAATTGACGATTTTAATTTGAACCAAACTGTAACCAAAATTGAGTTTAGTCAAGTTTTTATTTTAACCAAAATATCCAAATTCAAATTTTGAATTCTTTTACAATAAACTGGAGTTATTCCTAAAATTTAGCGGTGTAAATCTCGTAAATTTTTAGGTCCATGGCCAATTAAGAAACCTTGCGTTTTTATTCACCCCTTCACGGGTCATTAATTTTAAGAATAATGATATATATGCCTAATAAATCAGCCTAATTCTTTTATTGATTAACACGTGACTTAGTTATTTTCTCTCTCTATATTTTTATTTTTAATTTTGTCATGTATCATTATCGTACTCCTAGGCATACCTTTAGTTATACACTTTAGGCATACAAATTATTTTCCTTATTTTTATTCTAGTCTTTTCTATTTCCCAATTTGAAATTAGTATGATGTTAGATAAATTTCTTTATATTTGCAACTCTTTTATATATGTGCACATGAAACATTTGTTAGATAAATTTCTTTATATTTGCAACTCTTTTATATATGTGCACATGAAACATTGTCAATGTTTTTAGTACAACTATTATTGAACTCCAAATTAAGCTAATTTTTTAATTATAAAATAAAAATATACATGAACAAATGCCCACCCTAGCTTCTAAAACACGTATACAGACACGGGTAGTAGTACCATATATATATATATGCACATGAAGCATTGAATCATATGTCGATTTCTGAACCATATATATAAATCCGATCATTAATTAATGAACTAGCTAGGACACGTATATATATTAATATAGCCAAAAATTAAAAATTAAAAAAAAAAGAAAAAAACACGTATACGTACGTCATTTTAAATAACTTTTTATGATAAAAGATATAGTAACTAATGGTTGATATATACATATTAAATCATATTATTAATTATTTTGGACCAATCTTATTTAATTTCGCTGATAGTATTGATTTTAGGAAAACACTGTAATAGTTAATGATTTAAAACATAATAATACGCATAATACTTGTACTTTAATAATAACACGATCTTGGTTGGATACACGTGGTTTATGGTAATTTATTTATGGATTTAAAATTCTAGGATTTCAGATCTAGTGAGAATGTAAATCCAGGATTCAAAATCTCATCACCCATTTGGTTAGATTTTGAAACATTTTGACAACTTCAAAGAACAAATACTAGAATAATTGGCGGTAAAAACCGATCGAGGACGGAGAATCGGCGACGGAACCGTTGATACGAAATCTGTGACAAATTAAGGCGGCGTCAATGAGATTCTAGTTCAAGCATTTTATCAACCATCAATGAGATGAGATTCTCGTTCTTCAGATCAACGACAATGGTAGGGAGACCGATTCTAGTTCCCCAAATCAACAAAATGAAGGATGTCGATGGCATATGCGGTGGAGACATCGTCAACGGTGAGGTGGTCAGAGATACAAGCGGCATGGGCAATGGGGATTAAATTATTTTTTTAATTTTATATTTTTTATCCCCTATTTTATCATATATTAGAATTGAATTTAAATAGTCAAAATTTAGTTTTTAATTTCGACCATTAAAAATCAAACTTGAACTAGAAATTTAGTTTCAATTTTAAACAAAAAAATGGTTAGGATTAAATTTTGACTAAATAAAATGTTAAGATTATCTAATTAAATTAATGAGAGTTAGTTTTTATTTATATTATTATTATTAAAAGATTCTAAAATTTAGTTTATTACATATTTCATTTTGGTTATGCGATAAAAGAAAGTTTTAATATGTCTTATGATTATGAATTTTAAAATTTACATTAAAAAAACAAAACTCATAAGTCATAACCATCATTGATGGGGAGTTAACGAGAAAGAAAAAAATGGTGGCGTATATACAAGAGAATTCAAAATATACTGAGATGTAAATATCTCAAGTTTTTATGGTTAATTATTAAATTATGACTACTTTATAATATGAGGTAATTTTTTAACACCAATTTTTAAGTTAAGAAATATAATATCTCATGCATGTATTAATGTATTATAATATCTTTATAAATCTTCAAATTTCAAACTGTTACCGCTCTTAATATAGAAGAAATATTAGATAAAAATATATATTAGAACTTTAAAATAATACACCTATCCGATTCTATAGATGAACCAAAACCTATTAGGGTTTACCTTATATATTTTGTACTTTATAAATAGCTATTAATGTAAATAAACAAATACCCTTGAAATCTAATAAGACAGTGACTTTTCACTTTGCAAATTAGTATAGTATGAATTTTAAAAATTTGTGTATATTTCATTTTGGGTGCATGATAAAGAAAATTGTTTTTTTTTTTGGAAATGCAAATGGATAAATTTATTTAATGCTAGCAAGTTGCTAGATAAACAAGTTACAAGGACAATTCAAGCATTGGATTTGCACACCAATTAATCCAAAATAGCTTTTTCGGAAGCTTTCCTTTTGTGTTTAGCCAAAAAAAGAAGTAGATTGCATTCTACCCGTCAAAACAACCAGCGAAGAATCCTTTTCTTAAAGATCTTATCATTTCTATTTGACCATAAGATTCAGCAGAAGGTTAAAATCAACGAGAAAAAAGATTCTAGCCGCGTTCCTTTTAGACTTAATGTGTGTTATTTAACTATCTTCATTTAAAAAAATAAAACAAAACTCATAATCATTGTTGATGGGGAGTATGAGAGAGAAAAGGGGACATGAGAATTGAACTCTCAATTTTTATGGTTAAATGATAAATGAAAATTTTTATTTTCTTCTTTTTTTTCATACTTTATCCTTTTATGATTTTACCTACTTAATAATTAATATATAAAATCTATTAATTTTCTCTTTCTATTCATCTTTTAATCTTACCACTTGTTATAATTAAATAAGTATTAATATATATAAAACCTCTCATGATAAATAGTCTTAAAAATGTAATGAGATAATGACTTTTCACTTATTAAATTGATATAGTTTTAAAATCAAAAAGAAAATCAAGAACGGCACCCGTTTGCTAAACCAACCTTATGTTTAGAAACTTCGATTCTGTTTTGGGTAGAATTAAATGACTGGTTAGAGACAAAAGTTTTGACTTTTGACTAAAATTTGCTTAACTACAATTTCACCTTTGGCCCCTAAGGTATTGGACTTTAAACACTTTGTCCCCCTTAAATCAATTTTTATTATTCAGAATCCCTCTTGAGGGTCACTATTATTCGTTAATTTATTCAAATAAGAACTGTTTTTTGTATTAAAACTTATCTTAACACTAAACTAAATTAATCAATGATTGAACTTTTTCGTACAAGAATATTCATGAAAAATAAATAAAAACACAAGGATTCAAAGTAGCAATCATATACCGTAGACTTTTCTACAAAACAACATCAAATACAAGCAAGGGTATAAAAGAGTTAAACTTTTATCAAGCAACTCGAACTTGGCTCATTCGAGTCAAACTTTATTAAGCTCGAGTTTGAGCCTTAAAAACGAGCTCAAGATAAATTAACGAGCCGGACTCTTATCTTAATAGTAACTATACTATATTAAATACACATGTGATACACGGATTTGTTTAATAAAATGATAAATATTAAACATTAAAAAAATAATAAAGTATTATAAAATGCGAAAGAAATGAGAATTTAAAAGATTATGAAAAATGGTGTCAACACCCAAACCAGCGGTAGAAGCATCGACACGAGGGCAAGGGCAGGTATGACAGCAAAAGCGTGGTATCATAATACAAAAAGACGTGATTAAATTTTTTGCACAAGTCACCGGTTATTATTATAACAATTAAAGATGATAAGTTCAAGTTTTTATTAGTTATAAATAAAATAGATTTTAAAATGTTTACATTTTTTTAAGTGATAAAACTAAAATTTGATTAAATATGATATTTTAAAATGTTATAGGTAAATATGATCTTTGTAAATTAGAGTGATCAAATACGACATTTTAGTGTTTAACAAGGGTACATATAAATTCTCTAAAAAAATTATTCAAACTAAAGTTAAAATTGAATCTAATTTTGATCAAGAAATGTTAAAATTAAATTTTAATTTCTACCAAAATGAATGGTCAAGATTGCACAATTAAAATTGATTTATTAAATTAAGGGTTACAATCGTACAATAAACTTGATTTAAATTAGTCTTTTATTTATATTAAAAGATAATATTGATTTGTTCTAATAAGTACTCTTATTTAATGTATTTCAATATTAACCCCTCATATACCTAGTATTAAAATTATTGAACGATCCCAACCCTTCATTTAATAAAATAAACTTAATTATTAAATCACAACCATCCATTTAATCAAAATTGGAATTTTAATTTTGACTTTTCTTTGTCAAATTTGGTTAAACCTTAAAGTATCATATTTGTCCACCATAATTTACAAATATCCATATTTATCCTTTATTACATTTTGAAATATCATATTTAACCAAAGTCTTGATTTTATCAATTTAAAATATTTTATAATCTTTTTGATTTTTTTTAATTATAACCAATAAATATTTGACCTTATAGCTCTAATTATAATAATAAGGATCAATGACTTGTACTATAAATACAATCATAACGTCGTCTATCGTCATTTTTTAAAATTATCATTTCTTTCATGTTTTATAATTATTTAATATCTTTTATTAATGTTTAATATTTATAATTTTTTAAACAATTCATGTATAACACGAGCATCTAATCTAGTATACTATACAAGGTTCGAAAAGCTCGATAAGAACTCGAACCAGGCTCTAAGAAGCTAATTACTAAAACAATTTAATTTCGAATTGTACCTATATTTTGGATAATTTTGTTTTTGAATTTAATTTTGTTATATAGTTTCGAGCTAAGCTCGAGCTAATAATATATCTTTACAAATCGAGCTCGAGCTTCAAGTATAAAAGCTCATCGAGTGCTTGGATGGAGTATCACAAAAGAATGTCATTTTTATAAAGGAGCCCTACAATTTGCAGCCACTTTCTTATTAGTAAGATGGTTGCTTGAGTTAATCCTTAAATCATGGGAGGAAAGAAAAGGTATTAAGCATTTGAGCCGAGTTCGAGCTTAAGATTAAGTCCTTGAGTTAAGCAAGAGTGCTGTCAAGCTCGATTCGACTCATTTGCACCCCTTAAAGAGTAGAAAACCTAACCGTCAAAAAAGACTATCTAAACAACCAATATGACTTAACATAGAAAAGGCAACACCGGTTCAATTGCAAAAACATATCCAAACAAGACATAGATAAACCTACAGAAAGAGATGAATAATGTATGATTAATATCACATACCTTCATAACTATGGTCAAACTGATATAAATTACAATTTGGCAAAGTATAAATAAATGTTATAAACATATAAATTACTTTTTCCATAAAAAAATGGTGACTTTAAAACAAAATATCATTTGTATATCATTAAAACTAAAGTATACATTGTACATTATGACTCAAGGCTTATAATCTAGTGGTATTAGAGTAATTTAGGTTTAGCATGGGTTCGAGCCCTGTCGTGAACAAATTTGAGATAGATTTAAAAGTCGTTCTAAAAAAATAATGTACAATATTAAAGAAGTTGTATGTGTTTAAAATTGACTATTGTTGTATGTAAATCAGTTTTAATGTTTAAGAATCACGTCTTATTTATGAATAGTTTCCATATCATTTATAAAAGAAAATAGGATAACTTGCTCTTTGGAAGCCTCCACCGATAGTTCCCACAATCAACATAGATAAAGTAAATCATGTAACTTAGAGTTAAGGCATATGTGTCAGAGTTTGTCTTTAAACATCCTCGCATCATTAATTCCATGTACACAGTTGCCATGCTACTATCGCGAGGACCATAAATACGTGATTAAAACCGTGATATGACAAACTATATCACTTCGTACATCGGTACTGTGTACCAACTATGAAAAAGACCATTTCTCAATACACCTGTCTAAAATGGTCGGTTCAAATATTTTATTTTATTTTGCTTTGGTTAAGTTAAGCGACATTATTTTGGTGGAAAAAGTTAGGCTAAAATAACTATCACAAAGTTTGAGTCTAGTATGTGGTAGTGTTTGGTTCACTAAAATGGAATCATTTGGGACTATTGTGTATCGGGATTTAAAATTTTCTATTTTTCGTATCCAATATTTAATTTTTCGTTATTGTGTGTATTAAAAAATTGTATTGTATGTACTAAACTTGTATATTTTTTTTTCTTTTTTATGTAACCAAAATACATGCAATAACAACAAATTATTCGTTTGATACACACAACAAAAACTTTTAAAGTTCTATACAAAATAACAAAACATAACAACTTGAATACATTTTTATAAACTAAACCCTACACGAAGAAATGGTTGGAATTTACCCCGCTCAAAATGGGTACTCATACTTTTAATGTTACACACCAAACTCATTAAAACTTGATCACCTTACAATTGTGAGCGAGCATTAATTGTGTACTAAAAAAAAAGAAATACAAAGTTAGGTCAAAAGAGTCAAAAGTAATTCATGGTCAAAATGCAGGTTTTCCTGTGATTTGGTGTGCAAATTAAGATATGAGGAGGAGTTTGAATTAAAGTGTGGAGGCTGCTGCTCTGGATGAAAATTGAGTCAAAATGATGGGGTAGGGGAGGTTTTAGATATGAAGAGAAAAGTAGTGGGTCAAAGATGTAATTTTAGTCAGATATTCCACTCTGTTTTTCTTCAAGTCAACTAGAAGTTTGGACCGTTGAATATTTCAAAATTTTTAAATTTGGTTTTCAGTGGGTGGCTGCATGTAATGTAAATATTCTTGTCTAAGATTACGTACGTACAAACTTTATTCGTACTAGAGAGAGGGAAGAAACTAGAAGGCTTTAATTTCATATTTAACTAATTATATCTTAATTAGTGTTTTATATTCATTACTAGATTAAATATTCGTGTAATACACGTGTTGGGTTTAAAAAGAATCTTAAATATTAATAAAAAATCAAATAATTATAAAACACGAAATAAATGATAATTAAAAAAAATTAACAACAAACATCTTCAACATCAAATTTGTAGTGAAGCGTCAACACTAAGTCTTTATTACTAAAAAAATTTTTAAATGATTATAAAGTATTTTGAATTGATAAAATTAAGAATTTGATTAAATGTAATATTTTTAAATATTATAAAGAGTAAATATGATATTTTTGAATTAGAATGAACAAATATGATATTTTAATATTTATGAATGACATATATGCAATTCTTCTAATAACTATAATTCAATTTTGACTAAGAAAATTCAAAATTAGAATTCTAATTTTGATTTAGATTAAATGGATAGTCAAAATTAAGTAATTTTATTTATTTTATAAATTAAGGATCAAGATCGTCCAATAAATTAGATATAGATTAGTCTTTTATTTATATTAAAAGATTATTATTACATTTTATTTATTTCGCACAAATTTAGTTATTCAAATTGGTACCAATTAAAAGTGTCTCATCTTTCTTAATTTATGTTTATGTTTAGAATTAACTAGAAGATTTTTACATAGTCGTTGTTTTTGATATAAAATTAGGAAATGACCTAAATTTTATATATACATATGAATGCGAGACCATCGTAAATGTGAGACCATTTATAACACATTATGAATGACTCATTAATTAATAGAGGTATTTTGATTATCTATATATTTACCTAACCGTGAATTACGTCTTGTTAGACTATTATAAATAAATAAGGCTTGAATACCCCTCATTAACGAGTCATTAATGAACTATTAAGGGGTAACTAACAAGCGCATTAATGAGTAATTAACATTATTAGTAATTGATTTATTTTAACCAAGAGTCAAGATTGGTTATCATGATTATCATAATAAGAACGGTTCTCAAATGAACTCTCGTCTACACACATATATATAGTTGACAAAGCTGAGAGAAAAATAGTGACGTGACAAAAAAATGACGGCTGAAATAGTTGCATGACAATAGTGTATAGGGTGTTTTGTTAAGAGGGGATGACTATATTTTACTTCGTAACTAATAAAACTAAACATATGTATTATATAAAGGGTATAAATCATACCAAATTTGAGTATTTTATTCTCTTATTTGACACTGATATTGTTATACTATTTTTAGAAAGAAAAAAGAGTATGATTTTTTTCATTAAAGGTTGAACATGTGCAACTCAACAATATGATCACCAATTAAAAGGTTAATTACACAAGTGCAAACCCATAATACAAACATAAATTACACATGTGCAATCCTAAAAACATGATTAGGACTTTGTTTAATGTTGGTTTGCACATGTGCAACACACGGTAGTTGAAGACAGGCAATAGTGTCGTCATTGGTGCAAGTAATGGTCGTCGGTGGCAGTAGCGGTGTTCAATGAAGAGAGAAGAATTTCAAATTCACTTAACTATTCAACACTTTTCATTTAAAAAAGAGACTATTATAAAAAAAATTGACGGTTGGAATTTATTTTCACACTAATTTTGATTCTAAAATGAACCACCATACAATGTGTGTGCGCGCACATCAATGTTCAAATTCTATATTAATGAATATATATAACACTAGTTAGGTATTGTTGCAATCACATGCGACTTAAATGAAAGATGTTATTATCATTTTAATGTTTTAAATATTTAAGTTTTTTTGAACTATAAACACACTCACCCACCTAAACTACATCTATGTCCGCAACATGACTCGAACTCACAACCTATAAGAGGAAGGGACACCTTAATCACACATATTAATACAGTTGGGCAAAAAGCCCATTGGCTTTAGATATTTAATTGATATGTGTTGTTTACAAGTTACAACACTTAACTAACACATCATCTTCTGTTTTGCTTATGAATAGCGATAGCTAATATTTTGATTCTAGTGATTTTTTGATAAATAAAAAAAAAAACTTATTTTCATTATAGTAACAAAATTTATCATTGTTATTAACCCAGTTTAACAGATATAATCTTGTTAAATTATGCATGTGAAAGGTATCTGTTTATAAATATATTTTGTACACTTGGGCTTCTTTTTTCAAAAAAAAAAAAGGGTGTTACAACTCCACATTTGTGAAACAAGTAAATGCAAAAATGTAAAACAAAAGCCAAATCAATCAAAATCCAAACTGCATATTGAAATAAATGAAAGATGTTATTATCATTTATAAACTTCCATGTTCCAACACAAGAATGATATCAACCAACACCTAGAGAGTGCAGAATATCAACACTAGAAAAAACCAGACCAAGGATTCTGTTTTTGCATATGCAATTATCTGTCTATTTATAGATATAAAATGTACAAGTCTGTGCAGCTCAAAGTACACACCAAGAAGCAACCGATTCGCGCTATCATACCTTACTAAAAACACACAACATATATTATCATCATCTTCAACCAAGAATATTTACATTAATTTGCAGAAAGTTCAAATGTTCGAGAACCTCATTTAGGATGTTCTGAAGATGAAGCGACAGAAGCTCTTGGATGCTTGCATTCATGCTCGGGTGCCAGATTCTCAGGGGCAGCTCTCTTTGGTCTCAACTACAAACAGAAACGAATGATCATGAGAACCCAACAAAGATTAATCTCGTCTTTTCACATTAGTTTTATGTAGTCTATTTGCATTGGTGTATGTATATGTTGACATGTACCAACCACAAATAAACACACAACTGTGTATCCATGTCCCTTTAATTAGTTCAAGTATCTAGACATAAAATCCAGACATCCAAGGATGGCACACTTGCCTTTTCCAATTAGTGCATGTATAGACATATGCACACCAACAAGAAGTGCACATACATGGCTTTAATTTAAATTAATTCATGTATTTATAGAAATTAAATCCACAGACCCTAGAGGGACAAACTTGTCTTTTCTTAATTTGTGCATGCATTCTAGGCATATGATATGAATTGATTTTTTTGAATCTCACCTTCTCGTCACCGCGCTGGTAAAACTGCCTCAGTAGTATGTTCTTTGCTTCCGAAGATATTACTGCACAAATGCCTTTCAAAATCAAGAATACAATACACCAAATGGCAAAAGCATATTGAACAAAATTAAGAGAAATTTTCTTTGGTGATAGGTAGTATCTAGCAACTTTCAACCAACTAAAAAACTACTATTTGACGTTTACAGTCATTGATACTAATTTCAAACTCAAAATTGGAACTTCCTTCTCTTAAAAATTATACAAATTATTGTTATTTTTTAGGCATGTAGTATAAAGTTCAGGATAGCAATCATGTTCTTCTCAAGAAAGTTAAAAGTTTGATAGCCATGAAAGTCAAATTTGCCTCCTTTTGTCACATGACACTTTAAATCGATTAAACGTTGCCCACAGTGTATTAAAACACAAACCCTCCTAAATCAATCATGATTATTGTAATAATTTCGTTTTGGAATCATATTTAACATATAATTATTAATAAATTTAAAAAGAGAATATTAACTTTACAGCACCTAAAAAAAGTTGATGCGGTTCATGTGAAGAAAGAAACAAAAAAAGAGTAAAATATAATTATGTTACCTTGATCAGGTGGTGGAAGAGTTCGCTCATGAGTTGGATGATACGTAATTGGTGTTTTCTTCTGGAAAAAAAAAGAAAAACAATGGTTTCAAAGTAAATTAAGAGAATCGTCATCATGAAATTAGGTGTATATGTATTCTCAAAGTCCATAATATTGCATCAAGTAAAACAAATGTTATCCAGTCATCTAAAACAAATGTTATTCAGTTATCTACTATAAAGGAAATTTTCATTAAATAGGTACAATAACTGGACTGCAGAGTAATCAAACTATGCTATTTCTCAGCAAACTTCTTAACAGAAGAAAACCCAGATATGAAATACAGATGAAAAAGACTGAAGTTCTGCCGATGAAGAAATACAATTACCAATACTAAATACCTAAATCATAACGGAACAAAAAAAATTGATTTTTTTCCTACTTTTAAGCACTAGACAATATGCAAAGAACATCATGATGAAATAACTCTTTGCTCTTTGATAACACCCAAAACGTACATGTTTTCCTTGGCGTCGTTCTCACATTAGGATGCATTTTTGTAATAAATATTGAAAATTTGGTTTTACGATTCAATTTTCTTAAAATGCATATTACATGTTCGTAAGCAGTGATGGCAAAAAAGAAGCGTAAATGAGTTGAAATACGGAGGATTGATACATATCAGATACTTCTAAGCTTTTACACCTTTGCATTCGTTAGAGTGCATATGGCAAGGAGAATACAATATCAAACATCCTCTGGAATCGTGCTCATCGTGATCAAAGAGATTGAAGATGAAAATCTATTGTCTTCTTGTGAGTTGTGAACAATCCTTTAGTTAAAATTATTATGACCACTAATAGAGATATAATGTATTCATTTACATTGTTCTTCATTAATTTTCATGTTTAATCACTGATGCATATATTTTTATCAGTAATTGTGACTGATGTTGTCATGGATAATTTGTTCATGTCTATCTGAAAGTGTGTATTATTAATGCATGGTGTTTGGAGGTCATTTTACAATTTTTTTCTCATGACTATCTTAATGCTATAAACTTACGGAAATTAAAAGGATCTTTTTGTATATAAATTGTCGTTTAATCGAACATTAGTGTCCTGAGGAGGTAATAGAGTTAAAATCAATCAATAAAGAACCTTGATTGCACATGGAATTGCAGTGAGGATAACACCTATCATAATTAGTAACTCTTGATATCATCATTAGGTTATTAGGATAAATTACGAAATCAAGTTGAATGTAATTAATGCCTACATGGTGGAATTCATAGTTAACGCTAGGCTTCTTTCTGATAATTAGAGGCTTGAGGGACTCGAAAGAGAAACTCACTCTACATAGATAACTAACCATCAATATTAGTCTATCATATCTCTAATATTTAGCCATCTTGTTTCTAGGGTGTACTAGTCTAAGTGAACATCACCTCTCCATATCTGTTTTCAACAAAATTCTCATTGTTTCGCACTTACGCTGTTTACTTACTCTTGAGAGTTAAATTTTCTTATTTTCACAATTAGAATTCAACTGTTTCATATCAATACTCTATTAAAGCGTGATTAAAAATATTACCCAAGTCCCTTTTTTTAAGGCATTACCCAAGTCCCTGTGAACTGTCTAAATATGATGTGTTTAATTCTTAGTTTCCTGCAACTGTAATTGTTTGTGTGTGATTATTGATCTTGACATCAAGTGGTTTGATGAAGTTGACAGATGGGGATGTACAAGGAAAGAAATCAAGATATACCAAACACATCAAATATGAAACTTTTAAAAGACATTGACTGAAAGTGCCTAATAGCCAACACTCTTCCTTAGCTTATTTGTCACTAATGTCATGAATATACTAATATGGGGATGTATAATATGTAACAAATAACCATAGATGTGATAATCTAAAATAACAAGATCCAACTTTGACATATCTAATCTTGCACCAATGAAGGTTCAAACGCACCAATTAAAGACACGGCAACACAAGTAGATGGAGTAATTGTGATATACATAATATATGTTATATCTTGAAAGAAGAAGAACCTCTATTGATTTGGTTAAAAATATATTGTGTTCCATTAAGCTGCTTACACTATGAGATGCATAAAAGACCACTTAGACAAAACATTGAAATGGTTAAAATACATCCTGTTCCATTTATGATTCCTAACATGCTTAAGTGGAACACTAAAAATACTTACATTTGAGAAAATATATATGCAAACACGAGCTTGGTACTAGAAGTGCTTAGAAAATGAAATTTTTTATTAATCTCAGTTCTCACAATGGTAGTCTAGCGATTGGGCAAATGGGATCTATACCGGAGGTGCACGGATCAGGCCTAGCACCCTTTGGTTGTAGGTTATGCGATTTTTGGCCGCGAGACTAGTTGTAGGGGACCACCAGGGTAGAGAAGGTTACCCAAAAATAAAAAATATAAAAAGCATTCCTAAACTTGCATCTTGTGGAGTTTGAACTTGATAATCCTAAAAGGTGAAAAAATAGATAAACTTTTTATAACATAAATCAGCGAACTTGCATAACCTGTAAAACCCTAAATTACCACTCAAAACTGGACAACAATAATTGAACACCATCAACAATTTCGAAAGAGGTACCATTCAATCGGTATATACAATAGGAAAACCCCAAATCAGATATCAGTTATACATCTTCATAAAATATAACCACAATTGGATCCAAAAGCAACAACAAAACCCCACACTACTTGCAAGTGAGATTGTTTCAAAGAAAACCAAGAATATCATATAATGACGAGTGATGAAGATCAAATGCTCAATCGAATAACATATGTGTTGAAATTCGTGGGGTTGTGATCAGATTACAGGAAAAATGTGATGTAATTTGGAGAACTTACGGAAGGAGCGGAAGGATCGTTGGGACGAAGTTGGCTGAAGTTGTGGGGGTCGAAAGAAGGCCAATTACCAGCGATCCAGGACCCCATTAGAGTCCCTCAGCCCCAATAATCGCAGTTGGTGGCAGATCGGGAAAGAAACTGGTGGTGTATTTTGTTTGATTTGGGGGATGCAATTGCAATTGCAAATGCGATTACAAATTTACAATTACAAAGACACGCCTTTTTTCTTTTGTTAACCACGTATGAACACGGTTGGTACATTTAGTCATGGGTCCATGCCACCACTAGCTAGTTTTCAACCACGGAATCTACTAATAATTTTTAAATAGATCAACCAAGAATAAAGAGAAAATTAAAAAATAAAAACATAAAAATATTTTTGAAATCTTGATGAGCTAATAAGGGAAAAATAACTAATCTCACATAGACGATTAGACTAAGTAGTTTTTCATTTATGGAAGTGTCGTATTATTCGTTTGTAAATTAGTTAGTCGTTTCTACGTGTAACCAGTATTACGTATTATGTTACAAGAATACTATGTGATCTTAGCTTCAAAAGTAACTTCATCTTGTACAATAGAAGCATGTATTCTCTATACGGATTCAATATAGTCACATGTTGATGTGAATCATGTCAGATGACTTTTTCTAACGACATAATCAATATCTAAAAGCATCCACTTTGAAATTTTGACTTCACTTTCATTGTTGGACTTTTCTTGCAATTTGTGTATATCTTGCTTTCATAATACAAATTCATATTGAATATTTGTACCATGACAATTATGATAACTCTCTTCGCTAGAACCATCCAAGTCTAAATCATTTTCGTTGAACATTGTATCAAAATAACTATTTTTAAAGGCAAATACACACATACACACGTTATTGGCTAAATGAGTAAAAACTCCATATTTCAAATGTCAATTTACACTTGGATGTTGTTTGCCTAAAATGGAAATAAAATTCTTTTATTTATATCAAATGACAATAGAAACAAAACAACTACATATAGTCTTATAACGATACATTATTATAAAAACTTCCCAAAATCCGATGTTCTCCCCTCTTGGTATGTATACTAGAACTTTGCTTATGTCAACACAATCGTTCATATAAGAATCTTACACAATCCTCACAACTAAGATAAGAACAGTGTAAATACATTAATATGTTGTCCATTGCATAAAACCGAGAATCACACTTATTCGAAATTAGAGACAACCTCTTGTTTTTGTTATCGATATAATGATAAGAAACAGATGTATTAGTCTTCTTTGTCAAATACAAAAGAATTGATTATGTGAATATTGTGATATGAAACAGTATAATCAAATCCATACTATATTACTCTGCACACATTTTGTTATATTTGATTACTAAACACGTGTAATTTATATTCAAAACGCAATCTCAAACACTCCTGAATATGATTGTTGTTAACGAGACAAAAGAACAAACATGTGTTATGTTTTTGCTCCATTTGATTTCGAGAAGGATATTTTTGTAATATAGCTTTCTAATTAGTACTTGACAATAGATTTTAGTTAGTTAAACGATTTAAGTATAACTATTATTTTACCCATGCAACGTGGAGATATACAATATGTTTATTTTTTATATAATGTTACTCTAATGTGTCGCTTTTGGACTAATATAGGGAAAGAAAAATACGGTTATTGATCACACGTGGAGTTTATATAAATTTAAAAATAACTGAACACTTAAGTTGAAGAATGAAATCATGTTGATTTTTACTTATATAACTAAAAATGACATGAATTTTTTTTCCTAATTTCCCTGCATAATTAAATAATAATATTTATACAAATTAAAATTTTCTAACTAATAACAAATTTGTTTTCTTTTCTTATCATTAGAAGGGTAGTATCTCTGTAAAAAAAGAGTTGGTTATATTTTTAGTTCATGTGGTTTAGTGATTTTTTACGGTTTTAGTTTTTAACTTTTTATTGTTACATATTTGGTTTCTAAATGGATAAATCTCTTATGAATTTGATCATTGTTCAAACTAAAAATACCAAATTGCCGATGTCCTTATTTTTTATTTATTTTTTACATTTTTTTTTGTTTTGTTAAAAAAACATATATTTCTCTTCTCTTTTAATATTTCTCTTTCTTGTCCAACCTATTTCTTCCTCTATCTCTCTCTACTAGAAAACCACCACCTGCCACCAACCATAACCTCCACCAACCCTAACTCTTTCTCGATCTGCTATACACCACTGCCACCTTCTCCATCGTTACCCACCACCACTCGCCACCCTACCACCACCGGTGTCACCGCCTTTAACACCACTATCACCACCTTTAAATCACCAAAAACTGGGGAGGGGGTCGTAACACAAATCATTTTGAAACACAAGTTCAAACCCTAAATCGAAATGGGTTCTATAATCGATCATTTTCAACTAAGGTGTAACGACCCAAACCCTGTAGCACGATATTGTCCGCTTTACTTCATTGGCTCACAGTTGTGATGTCCCTAATATGTCGCCTTTTCTCCTCCCCTACTTATACAAAACCCTAATCCTTCGGAAAGCTTCCATACCGCCTCAGACGACAAAATACCCTGCATTTGGGACGCATGCTGTAACACCCAAGGTTCGAAATTCCCAAATTAATATTTTTTTATATAGGAGGTGCTAAATGTTTATATAAGTTACCTTATGAGATTAGATGTGTTTTTAAAACTAGAGGGACTTAAATTGTCATTTTATAAGTTGAAATAGTCCAGGGACCATTTATGTAATTATGCCAAAGTTATAGATATGCATGGTGAATTATTTTAGACATTCACAAACTTATTTGCACAATTCCAAACTAGAACACAGCTGCAAGCATAAGACTTCTGGCGATTTTGGACTTGGAAATACAGCAAGTTTATCAATTATTTAGCATCATATTAGCCTTGCTTGATAGAGGTATGAATTCATAACTATTTTTAGTGTTCTTCATGTTCTATGAGTCAAGGATTGATCACAAGGATCAAAGTATGTTAATTTGTTGTTGGTTATGTTATTTAGGTGTTATGGGTGTAGGAAAACACCCTATACACGTTTTTAAATCGATTGGTATTGATTTATGTGAGTTTTGACCGGATTTACAGCTTCTGTCGGTCAGAACTGTGCAGACCAGGGGAGGGCAGGGGCGTACCCAAGGAGGGTACGGGCGTGCCTTTCACCCTGTGGCAAACCCTAGTTCTTCAGGTACCCCCGTGCTTTTAAGCATAGTCACGGGCGTACCTTAGTTAGGCACGGGCGTGACTGCAGGATAGGTACGCCTATGCCTGGGTCAAGCCCAGCCGTGCCTTTTACAGGTACGGCTGTGCCCTAGCCTGTTCAGTTCAGTTTGATTATTCAGCAGATGTTAATACATAGATTATTGATATTATGTTGTAGAAACAAGTTGTGGACCTATACATTGATCATTATCATTTGTGGATATATTTAGATTATAAATATCAGAAGGTGAGTCTTCTAGACTTCACTTCATATCTGTAGCATGTATGCTATTATATCAGATTATTGACGTGTCATGTTATTCATATGTGTATAAGCTTGCTGCTATGTGCAGTAAGTCTCAGAGGTGGGGTGCTTACTGCTACGTCCAGTAAGGCTCAATTGTGGTACAGTACTGTGACCTATGTTGCTGCCCTAGGTCTAGAATCAGAGGCTAGCATTGTTTGCCAGTCATACCTGTATTATCTTCATATGATCTTATACGTGTGTTTATATGATGTTTAGTCCGGTTTACTCACTAAGCTCTCGTAGCTTATCAGATACTATTTTTAAAATGTTTTGCAGGTTTTAACAAAGACAAGGGCAAAGTTTCGGTTTGACTAGTATTTGATAAACTCTTTGAAATTAACGTCTGGTTTGTAAATATTAAGTTTTTGGTACCAAACTTATGTTAGTATTTTTGTGCGTATCTATTGATACATCAGTTTTTCAATCAAGTATTGCTTCCGCTTTTATGTTAAACTCTGAGATGCGAACACTTATAGGTGTTTGATCTCTACAATTTCAAATTTAGTTTTTGGGGCGTTACACATGCGCCTCCTAGTGTGTCAAAGCCATTTGCTT
The DNA here is from genome assembly GCA_038502395.1 of Dittrichia graveolens. NCBI lineage: Eukaryota > Viridiplantae > Streptophyta > Magnoliopsida > Asterales > Asteraceae > Dittrichia > Dittrichia graveolens. Next base: position 114,954,537 of record JARJIL010000001.1, on the reverse strand, counting down.
CTTTTATGTCAATTTCGGGCAGCCTTGGTGGAATGTAAGCGATGGTGCCATTTCAGAGAGAGGGAGGCGCAGAAACATCAAATTGAATTAGAGATAGGGCAGGGGCGGTGGTGGTGATCTAAAGTGAGTGAAAGAGAATGAATTAAAAGGTTATTCTATTTTTTATTTCTAAAAATTATTTTAAAAATGAATTAAAAATTTAAAAATGAGAAAATGAATAGAAAAGTGAGAATTTCATATTATATCTTTCCAAAGTTTACAAATTACTTTATATGTTTACAAACTTTCAAATTACATCAATATCCTATGTAAATATTTAAATCATTTAATTAGCAAGGAAATTATCTCCAAACTCATTTTATTTATGATTTTACTATGCTACCCTTACATAAATTAAAAACTTAAAACATTTTAAAAAATAATCTCCCAAATACAATGGAAAGTAATTTCATGTTCAATGCTTATGCCACTGTCTTGTCTTTTTACAATCGCCGATCTTCGGTTGAAAAATTAGGTTCCATTTTTAGCGGAGATCGATCAAAGATGGAGATGCACTTGATCGGCCGGGGGAAAACAAAACAAGCTTCAATAGATGGAAAATAGATCTGCACTCAATTGACGGGGTAAAGGACCAAAGAGAAAATGAGAATCCACTAAAGAAGCTGAGGTTATTTTTTTGAAGACGGGAATAAAGTCCTGATCGAAGATGGGGATGCAGTAAGCAACAGATCTAAAGATTAAGAGTTAATTTTACAGCGAAGCAGTGTTCAATGGATCTGGCGGAGTGTCTATCAAATCCAGCAGAATTTTAGAAGGGAGATCGATGACCAGTGAGGTCATAGATTGATTAGAAAAAGAAATGGAAAGAATTTTCTATGCGGATGATAGTAAGAATTTTTTAACATTATAGAAAAGGTAGAAGAGACACAATTTTGAGCTAATAGATAAGGGTTTTCGTAGTGTTGAAGACAAATACCATGTTGATTTTGTGTGGTCATCGTGAATTTAGGGGCATATCATCATGTTTTGGTATCATATGGGTTGTACTATGTGCTTTAAGTGTTGTACATCAGGCGGGTTTCGCTACCTTGTTTATGTGAGTTTTGAAACTATTATTCTAATAAAACTATTCTGATGTAAAATGTTTGTGTTCATGTTCCCTTTGCAGAGTTATAGGTTACGAGGCTGGTGTTAATTCCTGCTGTTCTATATGAGGGAGAGTAAATTGGATGAATTTGAAGATAAGGCTTTTGATCATTTAAAGCTTAGTAAGGGTAGCATGGTACATTTAAAAATAAAATGAGTTTAGAAAATGTTTTTGATATTTAAATGATTTAATAAATCTTAAAACATGTATTTGGATATATATATATATATATATATATATATGTATATATATGTAAGTTTTAAGGTTTTAAAAGGATATTGATGTAATTTGAAAGTTTATATAATATAGAGAGTCGATTACAATGTTGGCCCTTTTAGTATAGAAGGTATTTCATTTTTAGTTATTTAAGTCAAAATTTTACAATATTAGTCCTTTACATAATTTTTGTTCACGTAATTAGTCCTTTAACTATTAACTTTAACGGTGTGACTGTTAAATCTTTTAAAATGACTATTTTACCCTTTACAAACTCAGTCATTTTTAATTTATACACTTAAACCCTAAATAATAAACTAACATAATAACAAATTATATATATATATATATATATATATAAATATATATTACCGACGGTGAGTATATAAAAATATTGTTTACTCACCGTCAGATCAAATTCAAATCAAATCCCAACCACATTAATACAAGCCTAATGGTCAAACTACATGCACATTTATTGCGGCAAACTTTGATTTATCAAACAAACAATGCGATTTATAGAATTATAGTTGTAGTTCTATATATCTATAAAATCTTTTTCTCTTCAATTTTCTCCTTTTATAAACTTGAGCAAATTTCATATATATCCTTACAAACTTTATTAATTACATATATATCCTTATAAAACTTAAATTTACATCAATATCCTTCTAAAACCTTTAAATTCTCTTATATATCCAAATACTAATTTAATTATAATTAAAACATTTTAAAAAATAGGAAACAATATCTCTTATATAGTTTACATGTGAAATTCCATGAATACCCTTGTTGTAACATTTAACAATTAGATTTTTGTCATGTTTTTTTTCTGCTAGAAATCACAGAAGATTTCCAAAAATGTCGTTGGAGACTGAAACGGTACATGGCTAATTTGTGGATGCTTTGTTGTCGGTTTTTGACTCTTTGTTGGAGTTGTAACCGGAGTCAACAGGCGGAAGTTTCTTTTCTGGTAACCGGAAGTTATCGGCTGGAAGGTGAATTTTGTAAGTTTGTCGGGCTCCGACGGCGGGAAGGTGAAGTTCGTAGCTGTCGTATGCAGGGAAACTTCCTACCGAAGATAAGATTAAATCGTATCTTCACCGTGACATCGTATTTAACAACCATGTTCTTCGAACTCTACTAACCTTCGGTCGTTTCTTCGCAACCCATTTCTCTCGCTACCGCTGCCGTATAATGTTAATTCCTCCAATTAGCCATGACAGTCTTTCCCACACTCATATTCTTTCCAACTCTGTTAAAAAGTGTGAAATTTGTGCAATATGAATTAATACAGGTGATTGAATGGTTCTACCAATCTTTTATCATTCATCATTTCGGCATAGACTTTTGGGGAGAGTATAGTACTTGTCATAGACTCATGCTTTGGAATTCAAATGAACAGTCGAGTACCTGCACATAATGTTTTCTAATATTTAACTTTTAAAACAAGGGTATTTTGGGGTTTTTATACCAAAGTCATATGATGATAATTTTACTTAATTTTTAAATGTTTTAATTATAACTAAATTTAGTATTTGGATATATAAGAGAATTTAGAGGTTTTAGGAGGATATTGATGTAATTTTAAGTTTTAAAAGGACATATGTGTAATTAACATAGTTTGTAAGAATATATATGAAATTCTCCCTATAAACTTTTGCACCGTCATCCATTGGAAAAGCATAAATAACTTCAATCTAATTTTCACATGAGCAATAGATTCACCCATGATGACTCTAAGCTATTTGCAAATCACTGGGATTAGTTGATAAAAAAACACCATGAAGACTTATTTCCAATGTACTTGGAAGAGTTACTATGAGTGACCGCCATGTTCTTTCCATGAAAATTTCGAAATCCCATAATGGAGATTTAAGTTTCCATGATTGTAGAATTTAATGCTTGTATCACTTACAGTGAAGTTTATTTATTTACATTTATATTGTTTTCTCATAGTCAAGGTTTTTGGTGAATTAACGAGATTATTTACCTTAATTAATTTTAGAAAATGGAGCATGTCACGTTGTGTTCTCGAGTTTTATTTTTTTGAATTCGTTATGTAAATAATTTCCACTCGGATGAAATGAGGCAGTTTTAGAGGGGTTGGTTTATAAGGGGGGTTGCCCCCCCCCCCCCCCCCCCCCGTTCAAATCAAAGTCCAATTCTGACTTTATTTAGTCAAACACTTATCTTTGAGGTCTATGATTTTCGGAAATCAATAGCCACAAAATTATTCTTAGACAGTTTTGTGTTTGTTCTTGATGTTGATGTTGATTCTGCTGCTGTGAATAGTGTAAATGGAAAAGTGTCTCCACTCAAAAGAAAAGGAATCAAAATTCATAGATTCGTAAAGATTCAATTTCCGGATTTGATGGCAAGAACCGGAGGTTTGTAAATCATTTTCTTTTTCGGTATTTAGTCATGATCTATTTTGTAGTTTCCTTTTTGCTCTTCAGCAGTTAGATTTTGAGTGTGACTGCATCTTGCCAACTCGATCCTTTTGTTGTATTTTGGATGTACTATGAATATTTTTTTTGTATTGTTTTTCATAAAATCTCTGCCTTTCAAATAAAAATATCATCACCAAGTACTCTATAAATCGCTAGAACTTCCGGGAATTTTTTGATTTCCACATTTATAAGGTCTTCTTTTGAGTTTTATGAAGATTTTGCGCTCTAAGTTATGGTAGATCTGATATGAGACTTGTACTACTATACTGGTCAAATCATGTGTAGGCTGCGGGATTGTGGTGGCGGCGGTTTAGGGAAGGCAATGGGAGAGGTGATGTAGGATCAAAAAGAAAATAGTGATCGATATATACTGTTGCTTCTTGATGAATAGATATGCCCGTGTTTTATCTCTACTTTTATAACATGCTATACTATAAACACACTAACTCAACCTGAACCTAAACCATGCATGCCACTGAGCACGTACAACTACCTACCTTAGTACATATATAGCTAGCTAGCTATTTTGTCAGTTTCCATCAAGATGCATGCATGTGCACACAGTACAAATGTAGCTTCATGTGATCGGTCTCGAACGTAATTCCAATATTGCACACTGTCAATGGAGAAAGATAGTTATTTAGTTTCTGTCGAGCCGCCAGGAACAACAATTGTAAGAATCAATATCTTCTTTGATCAAGTTGTTTTAAAAACTGTCATCTATATCATCACTTTCTCGATCTATAAATTGTCATTTGTAAGGAAGTTATTGGTTATACATCCTTGGTTGATTAAGTTCGATCTTTTAATAATATATTCACATTTCCTTAGAATATCGGTTTTGCATTATATATGCAAGTTTTCATTTTGGTGTAATTTTTCTAGATTTTGAATTTTTATCACATTTATAAGTTTTTGAAGAGAAGAAAATTTTAGTATCCCTACATAAAAAAGTGAGTTAAAATTTTAAATCCTCAACTTTTTTCTATCTCCCTTTATATTTAATTAGGCGGACAAACTTGGGTTTAGAATACAAAGTTAGTATAATTTCATTCATATTAACTGTAACCTGTATGTAAATATTGGTCACCAATTGATGCAACTATATTATATGATAATAGTGTATTTCACAACCAATCCATGCAACTATAATATATGACTAGCATCGTACCCGCGCAATGTTGCGGAGTCGAATAGCTTTTGTTTTATAATATGTCGCTTTAAAAAATGTAATGATATGTTATTCGCAAAATTCAATGTCACAAAAAATTTCTTTAGCAACATGTCCCATTTTTTTTTCAATTTTTCTTTTATTTGCATAAACTATTTTATTAATTTTAAAAATAAAATCTAAAAGACATTAAAATAAAGAAAAAAAATCATATTTGTGAAATAAGGATAGAGAAGTTAATAAGATATTAGAAATTATGTTGTTATGGGTGTATAATTATGTTTGTGTGAGAGTATATTTTAATTAAATAAAAAGTTAAAGTAAATTAGGAGAGGATTAGAATGGTTAAAGATTGAGTGGATGAGATTAAGTTAAATAGAATGAAAGGCCAAGATGTTGTTTTGATTGAATTTTAAGAAATCTTAAAATTAAGGAGAAGAGAGAGTGTTAAATATTTTATATAGTAATATAATAGTGTATTTCACATACTAGAACTAAGTTTCGTGCAGTGGGAATAATACATTTACAGTGCAATTTAACTTTTAAAAAAGAATATGGGTTGTTGGAAGAAAGTAAGGTTACCGTTTCCCTTCCTACTAACTAACCAATTCAACCTATCTAATTTTCCTTATATTATTAGAGGGCTATTTTGAAAATTATGTGAAGATATATTAACACATTTAAACTTTTTATGGAAAAAAAGTATTAACAGATCTGACTTGCATTTGTTACATTAGGATCAATATAATGGAGAAGGTTTAAGGTGACCTAAATTTGGTAGCTTTACAATGGTATCGATCAAGTGTTTATGATAATCCTTAAAGTTTTAGGTTCAAGTCCTATAATGAATAACGTGTAGTTTAAAAGTAAGTTTAGTAGGTGTATGTGTTTTTTTGTACAATATATATATATATATATATATAGGGATGAGATCAAATAAAAAGAAAATTAAAGTAAAAAGAGATGATTATTTGATCATTTTTCGATATATATATCAACTGATAATCGTTAGTTCACCATCTTTATTGATTAAAACTAGTTCTTTATTAATTTCTTTTTGATTTCAAATACAGATTTGAAAACAAAATTTTGGAATAATTTGTTGATGAACAAAATACTTTCATCTAAAAAGTGATGAATATGTTGGATTCATCAAAAAGAAATTGATGAAGAACTAGTTTTAATCAATAAAGATGATGAACTAACGATTATCAGTTGATATATATACCCAAAAATGATCAAATAATCATCCTTTTTACCATTTTTACTTTAATTTTTTTTACTTGATCTCTACCCTATATATATATATATATATATAAATTTTATTATGTAAACTCTTTAGGTGTTGGTTAGTATTTAAAGATACGACTAAAACAACAAATTTGCTTTGATATCATGTATAACTTTTTTTTCTCTTTATGAAGGTATTACAAGTTGTGGGTATTCAGTAAAAAAATAAATTATGAAATATTCTTTGACTAAAAATAATACATCTGAACCCGGACAACGTACAAGTTTTAAACTAGTTGAAGGAACTATAGAACCACCAGCACTGCAGAACCACCGCCGCCACTCGACCATCACCACCACCGTGAGACCGCCGCAACCACTGAATCATCGCCACCGCCATCATCATCTCTTCACTAACACCATTGTGAGACCCCCACCACCACTAAACCTCAGTCGGTGCCATCATCGACCGCAAATACCACTTACTGCCGCTGCCGTCATCCTCTCTTTACCGACACCATCCGTCACCTCGAGACTTCTACTGCCTAAAATTAAACATATACATCTCTCTCTCTCTCCCACACACGTACGCAATCAAGCACACGCAGATCTCGGTCTCTCTCACAAACACAAATATCACCCCACATCTGATCTCTCTCACACACAGACAAACACACCATAAATCTGAGAAAAAGAATCAGATTTGAGAAAAACGGAAAGAAGAATAAAGGAGTCGAGTTGTCAATGTATTCGACGACGGTGGCGAGCTCCTTTCGCCGGAAAGTTCCCCTCGCCGGCGAGTTCTATGTTGACAGAAAGAAGAAGAAAAATTTCAGGATGTGTAGATGAAGAAAAAAGCGAGTATGTGTAGAGTGGTGGTGGTGATTAGGTGTGAGAGAGATAGTGAGAGAATTTGGGTGTGAATAGTTATGGTAGTGAGAGAATATGATCGTGAATACTTATGGATAGTGAGAGAGAAAGAAATAAAGATTTTTTTAGAATATTATTTAATTTTTTTCATAAAGGACCAGAATTATAATATTATGAAGGGCAAAATAGTTATTTTAAAAGATGTAACAGCAACACCGTTAAAGTTAAAGGTTAAACGACTAATTGCGTGCACAAAATTCATTTAAAGAACTAATATTTTAAGATTTTGGTTTAAAAGACTAAACTGAGAAATAACATAGATAATAGAATTACAGAGAAAAGGAATTAATACAGATAATGAGAAATAATTCTCCTGTTTGGTATAGATAAAGAAAATAAACTGAAAAATAAATTATAACTAGTATTACTTGAATTATAGCTCACTCCTTTATAAATGGTACAACAAGTATTACTTGAATTACAAACCAATATTTTGTAAAGAGTACAACTATTATTGCTTGAATTACAACTCAAACTTAAAAAAAGTACAAGTAACTATAGCTCACCAACCACTCATTCTTTATCACATGTTGTACGTCATCTTCATCCAAGAAATATCACAGCTCCATGCCTCCATCATTGTTCTCTTTTCCGGTTGTACGCCATCTTCATCCAAGAAATATCACAGCTCCATGCCTCCATCATTGTTCTCTTTTCCGGTTGTTTCATCAAACTTCATCAAATTTCAAGCAAAACACATTGATCTGGAGAAACATTGTGGCTTAATTTGAAGGAGCAAGTCATCGTCACTCGATCTGGAGAAGAGGTCGTCGTCGCTCCGTCAGGAAGAGAAGTCGCCGTCATGCAGGAAGAGTGGTTGCCGTCGTGCCGGATCTGGAGGATGCGTCGCTCAATCTAGAGGAGAGATCACCGTCGCACCGGAGCAGATCGTCATCGCTTCCTAGCGCCGATGGATCAAGTGTAGGCTTGTCGTTATTAACTTGCACCGGTAGATCTGGAGAGGCAGGTTGGCATCGCTCAATTCATGCTCTCAATAAAGTAAGTCATGGTTGTTGCTTCATAACCCATCTTCTAGACATTTCTCTCCAATTCTTCACCAAAATGAGAGAATTCAAAATACAAATAAACCAAGTCTCGAGAGTTGGCAATTCTCCGTGTTTTTTTTCTCTGGCTTACCAAACAAAGGAAATGCAATTCATTTCCATTTCTCTAGCATTATTTCCTTGTGCCAAACATCTCCTAAAAGTGAAATACCCCTTATACTAAAAGAACCAACGGCGTAATTAACTCTAATATAGAAGTAATCTGCAAGTTTTGAAAAGATATATATGAAATTCTCATAATAAAAAAGAAGACGGGAAATTTTATCGTTTTAGTTTAATCAGGATCCAAAGTCGTAAAAAATTTAGGGGGTGTTTGTTTAAGCTTTTTTTTAAGGGCTTAAGCTTATGAGCCTTTGAGCTTATAAGCTTTTGAGAAAAAAAAAGTGTTTGGATTAGCTGATAACTTATGAGTTAATAAACTTCTTTTAAAAATGTAGAAAATGACCAAAAAAGACTTTCTTACATTAGCTTATTAATGTATAATGACTAAAAAGAGGGTATAAAGGTAAAATTATAAAAATAAGCTCACATGAAAGAAAATAAGCTAGTTCAAAATGGCTTATGAAAAATGGCTTATTTTGTTAAAAATAAGCCAATAAGCTTAAGCTAATAAGCTTAGCCAAACACCTAAAACATGATAAACTCAAAATATAAGCTAATAAGTCAAAATAATAAGCTTAGACAAACACCCCTTAGTTATTTAGAGACTGAATACATAAAAATTAAAAGTTAGAGAATAATACTGTTAACAAATTACAAGGATTAAAATTTTAGTTAACAAAAAAAAAAAAATAGAAGGTATTCGGGGTTGGTGAAACCCCACGGCGCCGTGCGACCACGTTATTATAACGCCTAAACCCTCCCCCCTTCTCCTCGCTTGAGCAGTCTCGAGTGAGAGAGAAACAACAGATCTTCGGCGGCAGCAAATTCCGGCTGTTTCATGGCGGCTCCGGAAGCTCCTTTATGTTATGTCGGCGTTGCCAAGAAGTCCGCCGCCTTTCGTCTCATGAAACAAATGGTTAGTTTGATTTATTCCGGCATACCTTTACACCATAACTTTTGATCCACCTGATCTCCAAATTTCATGTCAAATTATTTAGCGATGATTGATTCGGAGAATTGTTTGATTGATGAATTGTAAATGTTTTGTGCAGGGATGGGAAGAAGGGGAAGGTCTTGGCAAGGACAAACAAGGGATCAAAGGTCATGTTAGGGTTACGAACAAGCAAGATACTCTTGGTAAATGATTTAAGTTTAGTATTCTTTTGAACGATCATCAAAATTTGTTAACTCTATTAGATGTGTAAAAGAACACGTATTTCTAGAATTTAGGAAATGTAGTATCAGTTTATTAGTTTTTTTCTGTATTAACATGAAATATTGGACCAAGATCAAAAGTTTTATCTTATCTGTCACTTCGAGTGATCAAATTGATTGCTTTAAACTTTAATGCAAAACAGGTGTCGGTTTAGAGAAGCCGAATGTGTGGGCATTTGATACTACACAGTTTGATAATATTCTCAAGAAACTGAAAGTAGTAAGTTCTTTGCTTTTCTCTCGAGAACATAAGTAGATGATTCTTTCTCATTGTTTTCATGGGTTTCATTGTTAATCAAGTTTTTTTTACTTTTTGACAGCAAGCACCAGAAATTAAGAGTGACGAAGGTATGCTTAAGGCAACTGATATGTATTATGGTATGATGATGTGGCATTTTTTAATTCATGATTTATGTTTTATTGCTGCCAACATCTTACAGTTGCTGGAGGGAATGATGATCAAGAAGCAAATTCGCCGAAGGACTGTAGCGAAACGACTATCAAGGCTGTGCGGCCTCAAGGAAGGTCCATATTCCTTCCCATCAAGTTTAATTTTGAATTATGATTATATAGTAAGTATTGAAACATGATGATACATTCATGTATTACCAGATACAAGAGAAGGGAGAGAGGAAAGCTTGTCAACGCGTACTCTGCTCAGGATCTTGTAGGAATTCTTGTATGTTTTCCTCTTTTGAGTTAATTTTTTCTACTTTGCTCTATGATCGTGGCTCCTAACAGATAGTAAATTGGTATATTAAATAGTTGGTTTGAGATAGGTGTGACGGTGATGTGCTCTACATCTGCAGTTTGTTTTTTGTGCCTGCATGTAGACATTTTTTAGTTCTCCTGCAATCTTTATAAGAGCTTGTTAACATTACTTGATTCATTTATAAGAGTCCTTTTTTATTGTACATGTGGCATTTTGTGTTTTCAGTTAACATTGATACCTCGTGAGTTAGTGGAGGAAGAGAAAAACATGGGGAGGTTAATAGCTTGCTATCATAGGTCAAATACCTATAGAGTGTGAGGAGGATCATGGGCCGTCTTCTGTTCGTCGTTAAATATTGAACCCTTAAGACGTTACGTCATAGTGCTTGAAAGGATCATACTAGGCTTATATGTTTGCTCAGATGATGGTGCTACAGTACACTACTACAAAACTAGAATTATAGATGGGTAATTCAAGTCGGGTAGGGGAACATGGATGTTATAATGAGAAAACAAGGAAAATATTAGATGGTTTCGTCATATTTAAACAGATTTTAGGCTTAATCAAAGTAAACTACATCTAAGACAAGTAGCTTATTAGAGACTTGGAATGCATTAGAAATTAAACTTGATATTGGGTAGTATTATATGAAACAATGGAAAATGCCAATAGAGTGAGATACTAGGTTAAATGAAGCAAGGGGATGCTTGCTTTTTAAAAAAAACCTGTAAATACCTCTTAATCTGAATGGTCAAGAGTTTATAAAAAATAAAAAATAATATTATTTGTTTTTATTTTTCAATCAGATCTTAAAATCTCTAAAAATATCTTAACAGCATCTAATTCTAGTAAAACATACATATCGGAACTTCCCCTCAAAACTCTCCTGCCTCCTAAACCCTTTGCCAAAAACTTTTCTATTACTTCTCCGACTATGAGAGTTTAATTGTCAGAGCACTGCCATATCTGACATCACCGACTATAGCAGTTTTGCTGTTGGACCACCGCAGACGAAATCACATAGCTATTTCTTCCCTCGATTGTTCTTTCAAGCGTGGTTCACTAAAAAAACAGGAGTGTACAAACAAGTAGAATAGCAACTCACAAATACATTCAAACTTTTGTATGCAAGATTCAGACTTTTGAACCACCTGTTATTCAGATGTGGTGTTCAAGTTCCGACTCAGAACTTAAAAAACAAACGACAGTTAAGACACCTATAACCTTGGTTTAAAAAACACGCCTGGGCGCTATCCCGAGTCTACAATTAGAACACATCATATTATGCTTACTGCTAGGCGATCTTACTACAAAATGCGCTCTGAGGCGCTCGTGTTCGGACCACCTCACTTCAAATGGGGCGCTCACATCATGTACTTTGTGAAATAGTGGGCTTGGGTTTTGTTTTGAAAAACTTGTAGGCTTTTAGTAGGCTAGTTTTAGTTGTATTTGGCTTTTAACCTACCAACTTAAAAGAAAAGAACTGTTGACTTTGAAACCTAAGTGGTTAAGCCCTCCATCTAGAAACCTAATTTTTTGAGCGGTTGAGCCTTTATGTTTTTGTTTTAAGTTTATTAGTTAACTTTTATGTTATTTTATATGATACAGGTAGTATTCTAGTATTAATTTACTAAGTTAGTAAGTTTATTTTTGATCTTAAGTTTTTAATCTATCTGTTGACTAAAAAAAGAACTGTTGACTTCTGATTTGAGTTGAGTTTTCTGTTTACTTCTAAATTTGTTAATTACGATCATGTATTTGGTTTGCTAGTAGCGTAGTCATGTTGATTTTTACATCTATAGCTATTGGTTAGTCTTGTAATTCCTAATTTTGGTGTAAGTGAGGTGTTATTTTAAGTGTAAGTGTACAATTTCAAATTTTTTTTTTGCACTTTTCCTTTTATTACGAGTGTTAAGATTCCAGGTAAATGTCAAAAAACCCCAATGAAGTTTGCATTAATTGTCGATTTAACAATTGAAGACTTTATTTGTTTTCCAAACTATTGACATTATATTGTGTTGTTCAAAAGTGAACCCTTTGATGTTTTTCCGTTTTTTTCACTTTGTTTATAGTTAAACTTAGTATATATTAGATATAGTAACTTTTATATTATTATTATCATTATAAAATTTTTAGTTAAATTGTCAAACTATCATCTTATCTTTAGCAAACCCATTGCCACATGACCAGTTACTACCCCTTTCCTTATCTCTGGGGTATACATACTCCACCTTATCATCACCCTCCTACTCCGGCGATAACCACCACCAAAATGTAGGGCTGTAAATGAATCAAACGAACACGAACAAGAACATTTGTTTGTTCAACTTTAGTGACCAAACCAACAAAAACAAACACAAAAATGAACTTGTTTGCTTGTTCGTTCATTTAGAGGATGAGCTTGTTCATGTTTGTTTATGCTCATTCATCTAATTTCTAAACTAACATAACAAACATAAACAAACGGAAACGAACTAGTATATATATAGAAGCATCCAACATTACAAAACATCCAAAAATTTGAGAATAATTATTCGGAAATCTTGAATATAAGCAAGTTGAATAAGACCAAAAAGTGGATACTTTAAAATTAGAAGTCAGTAAACATCATTATCTGAGTGGTAGACTTAAGAAAAACCAGTGTTGTAAAACGCGCCCTAGGCGGCCGAGTACTTGGCGACTACTCGCTAGGCAGAGCCCTACCTTGGCGAATTTTTGTTGTAAGCGGACTAAGAACTTGGAATCAGCCAAAGCCGGTCAAAATCGAACCAAGTCTGCCCTAGGCGGCTATGCGGTCAACGAAGTGAAACCTTTTTTTCCTATTCTGCCAGGCCAGCTGTCATTCTCTCTTTGAACATGACTCAAAACTTCGTTTCTTTCTCTCTCTCTCGCACGAATGGAATTGTCCCGGAGTCTGGATTTCTTCTTCCCCCTCGATTGAACTAGATTTCTACTTGGATTTCATCTTCCCCCTTGATTTTAGTAGGCGATAGCTGCTGTGGAACTCGATTTTGTTCTTCCCTCTTGATTCCAGGTAACTAGACACTGGTTGAACTCGAACTCATATTAAAGTCTCTTGATTTTTTTGATTCTTCTCTGTTGTGGAATTCGATTTCTTAATTCTCCGAGTTTCAAGTATCGAGGTAATCTGATAATGTTCGGTATTGAATCAATTGTGTACAAAGTGATTCACATGTTGTACTTTCAATTTAGGTCAGGCTGTTTTAATTGTAGATGTACTATTTGCTTCAAATGTTGTCGTGAGATTGAGTTTTGAGACTATATTAATAAAACAAACCATTTGCTGTTCAAAAAAAAAAAAATCAAGGTAATCTGGTGATTGAGGAGGGCTTCGCCAGGTGCTCCATATATATAATTATTATATTGGATTATAAGGTTAAATGAGCTTACTTAATGTTGTAGTTTTAGTTTTAATAGCTCCAATTCTGCCCTTTATGATAGGTTTGTTTTCAATAAAACAATTATATTAGTGTTTTTAACATATGTTTTTGTCATATGAACAATTATATATACATTTTTGAGTATCAATGAACAATTAGTATATATAAATTTGAAATTTATATATAAACAATTCCAGTCCGAGTACTCCCCGCCTAGGCCGAGTGCTCGCTACTCCCCGCCGACCGCCCAGCCCCTGTCTAGAAAGTTTTGCAACATTGGAAAAAACTTCACCTTGTTATCCTCATAACACATCATCACCATCATCCTGAGATCCTTAGTAAATGACATATTAACTTCTGAACTTATTTACCTGCTGTTCAACATTGAGTAAATGTTAGCAGCAAAATGCAACATATGTTAAAATAAAAAAAAATTCATTTACGTGCAGGGGCGGGGCTAGGATTTTAGTATAGGGGGGGTCGGTATTCACTTTACCATAACACTGTGATACACATATATATGAACGACATAAAATGTTCCATTATTTGCATAAATAAACGAACAATGAAAGTACATTTAAAGCTAAGAAGTTTACGTGGTAAAATAACGCTTAAGCTTTGTCAAAATCAATCTTCAAAGTTTTCTCATGATCGCCGGTTCGTTTGTCATGAATTAACTTGCTAGAAGCATAATATTAACCGAAACAATAACTCAAATGCTTTATGTTGATAAAACTTCAATGAAATCAAAAAATAACAATAAACAAATCATATTTCGCGTGTTTGTAGTTGGACATGTCTTTGTTTTTTTTATAAAACTCATTTATTATATTGTATGTATAGAAAGTATCAGCAATCTCTCTCTCTCTCAATGTAAAGAACTAAACTGTCTTTAAAATAATCATTACTCATGTTTACGAAGCCTTGTTTTCATAATTTTCATTGCTGAGATAACTCTTTCAGTTGCAGTTGAGACCGGAAGAGTTGGTATAAGACGAATAAATCCATTAACCAAAGGATAGACTTATAACTTCCTAGTTTCTTGTAGACCTCTATATCATTTAGAGAGTGTATAAACTGGCGAACGAATAAAATACCATATTACCTTAAAAATATGAAAGATGGCGAGAAGCAACAAGTAGAAGAGTAGAACCTTGAAACACTCAAAACTTAGAAATTAGAATTGCCGCTTCCGGAAATTAGAATGACTGCTTCCATTTTATGCAATATTTAGTCTATTAACTATTAAATTAACTCTAATTAGGGGGGGCTTAATAAATATTTGTGGTATTTGAGGTTTTAAAATACTTAAAGATTTTGAGCTCATTAGGGGGGGCCAAGCACCCTTCAGCCCCCCCTTGTCTCCGCCCCTGTTTACGTGCTGATAAGTCCTTGGAGGCAGCGAGGTAGATTGACCGCAAACACGAAACCAAGCCAAACACTAATTATTAAAAAAAGAAATTGCAAAGTATAAAAAAACAAGAAACCAAGCCAAACATGTATTCTCCTGCACTACACAATGCTTACTAAACTTGCAGCAACTACAATCCCACCACAGAACAACAAGAAATGCAGAGCTGAGACTGGAATTACAGCCCAATCACACAGAACAATAGCCCAAATCACACTGATCGCATCTTTGAATTTAATCACCTTTGGTTAAAAAATCATGAATGGTTAAAAGATATGCAATAAAAGATTTGAAACTATGAAAAATGAAGGAACCTTTACAAATCGGAGGCAGACATCATGTGTGAGTGGTTGGGAAGGGTAGTGGGCTGGTGTCAGAGGGAGTCGTGTGGCAGAGATCTTATGTGAGCACTGAGATGTGAAGACGTGAAGAAGGTGCTGCAGATATATGACTGATGGGCAAAACCAAGTACCAAAATATTTCTAATGGTTAGGATTACGACTTTTAAGTTTTAACTATCTTTCTATATTAATATAAGCAATTATTATATATCTTCTATATATATAAATTATAATTCTATAACTACAAATATAAATATACACTTGAATTATTTTATGTTATACGGACACACGCACACATGAACAAATGAATCGACAAACATAATTGAACAAATAACTGAAAGTTCACGAACATAAGAGGGTTTGTGGGACTGTGTTTAAAAAGTGATTTTTGTGATTTCAAACCTGGTTACTATTCTATGAATTAAATTCTTTGGTGGGATTATTGTGATTTCAAATCATAGATAATCTGATTATAGTGTTTGGTAAAATAAAGTTAAAACTCAATTATCTTCGTTAAGGAAACAAAAGGCAGATTTGAAGAATCACCTCCTCACCTACTGCATGCAATGTTTTAGAACTCGCTAGGTGATAGTTGAGCAGCCGACTATGGTGTAGCGAGTAATCGATCCAGGTGGGGAGTACTCTGATTGGAATTTGTCAAGAAAAATTTGATTAGGAATATGGGGAGCTGAAGTTTACTACTTTTGCCTTAATTATTATTCGCAAACTGAACTATGCACTTCCCTAATTTTACTATTAGAAGGCTTGCTTTTGAAATACAAAACTAACTGTTACAATTAAAATGTTCAGAATTTTGGCAACAAACTTGTTATTTCTCTATTTTCTAGATATATATGATGGCGAGATCAAGAGATTGCTCTTCTTACTTGATTCTGGTGTTATTTATTCATATTGCCCCTCCAAAAAGTTTCTTGCACGATATTCTGCAGGTCAAAAAGGTTAATGGTAGTCCGGAGCCTGTTGGTTGTCAGCATGGGGACTCAGAGTTGGTAGAAGCATCTGATAATGCTGAAGAAGGTAAAGTTGTATGCTTCTGACGTACATGCAATTTCATGTTATGCACCGTTTCAGAGTCCCATTTCGTTTAATTGGAATTTCATAAAAAGTATACCCTTAGGTCGTGCATACATTTAGCCCCGTACATAACCATATTTTGTATTTGTTTTTTGGTAATTTGACTAATTTCTTATCCTAGTAACTATCTAGGATAGTAGGATCTAGCTTTGTGATCTGTTCTACCTCATTATCTTAGCATTTTCTGGGTCCTTTAATGGCTGTTGTTATGAACTAGTAAGAAAAATTATGAGTTTTCAAACATTATTGAGTCTCTTGTTTTGTTTTATGCTCATGTTCAAGACCTCAGAGATTGTATCATACTATGTCATTTAGTTGTGGTTTTCTGTATATGCTTTCTTGGTTTTTAAGCATCATATCTTTGTTAGCAGTAGAAGATGAAAAAGAAATTCCTCCAGATTGGTGGGGTAACAAATTTGGATTTGTGTCTGGAGGATTACTTGGAGCTCAATCCAAGAGAAAGAAGTCCAATGAGAGGACTGTATTTCATGAGGAGGATCAAGAAAATCTCTACAAACTTGTGCAAGTATGTATTTCTCACATACTTTTTTTTACAACTCCTAATAAAAGTCTCTTTGACTTTTGAGGTCAACTACTACATTCGAGACTGATCTTCATGTCGTTTCTCGTTTTACAAAATTCACTTGTTTTCTTTGGGCAGGATAAAGCAACTTCCGGAAAACAGGGACTTGGGATTAAGGATCGTCCAAGGAAGGTAGCCGGGGTGCACTTTCAAGGTAAAAAAACGTCATTCACCGATAGTGAGAGGGAGGAATCTGAATCTGAATGTGAAGATAATAATCATTCTTCAGCAAAACGTAAATTTGATAATATATCGAAATCTGAAAAGCACAATGAATCTAAACCGAAACTAAAGAAGCTCTGCAGAAAGCTTCTTTCCCAAGTAAGTTATTTAAGTAGTGCCGAACCCTCTGTAGAAGCATAGTGGGACTCTTTTATGCTAATAAATTTATTTTGGCAGGTACCTGAAAAGTCGTTGAAGATCAAACAACTTAAAGCTCTCGTTGATGAGCATTCTTCAATCTTTTTGAACTTCTCTTCGAAAACCGATGCTCATGCACTTTTAAGAAAAAAAGTATGCTTTTGTACACCCAATAATCCTATTTTCCCTTCGCATATGTTTTGATTGGAGGTGGCAACAATACCGAATTGTTTGTTTATAAACGGGTTGATGCAGGCTGTGTTTTATTTTTTACTCCCTCAAAGTGTAATCTCGATGCATAAGTATAAAACCTCGTAATCATTTTACTAAAAAGGACAAATTACAATTGAAATAATTAGTTCTGCGATCATAGTTGCACACGAATTAAAAAAAAAACTTTTTGGAAATTAAGTGGTTCAGGTTGTCCGACTTGACCCATATCCTGATTTGCCAGTTTTGACCCGTTGTACACCGTGAACATTCTGCCTCCCTTACATTGATTTAGTTACATTTTCATCCAATATTAACCGCTGGTGTTTCTTACTGCAGCTTGAAGGTAGTGCAAAGTTCATTTTAGAAGGAAAGAGAGTCCGCCTCTCATCAAAATGAGAGTAATTATTTTTGACCAAGTTGAGTGTAAAGTTTTGCCAATATATGTATTCCCATTCAGTAACGAAAGCAGATTTCCGAGCAGGTAATTATGTTTCTTCTGATCAGCTAATCCCGATATCCGTTGTGTTTATGATTATGAACATGTATTTTTTTAAAAGATTTTGCCACCAACAATGTTATCTGTATTTATACCAAGTTCATTTCACCGACGAGGTGTTTTCCTGTTTTGTCACACTTATATTTATACTGTTCTTGAAACAAGTGTGGTGTTTCCTTGATCACCTCTATTTCTGTTGACGCGAAGACAACAGTTATAAATGTAGAATACCGAGTAGTTTGATATATGTATTTGGTTCATTATGTTGTCTAATACCATTGATATATATGTTTCGTTTCTCGAATCCTCCGTTTTCATTTCCCAGTTTTCTAGTTATCAGTCCGGTTCGATAGCAACACCAGGGTGGTCCGAAGAATATTCCATGAACAGTCTTGGCCGAAGTGCGAAATACCTCATTAGTTGTATATTTGATGAATCATATAACCTACCGAGTTCGTAAGGGGTAGATGTCATGACTTAGATCGATGAGTCTCTATGGTTGATTGTATGTCCAACTGTTAGGATATTATTATGGATTCACAGGGCATGGCAATTAAATCAACAAAGTTCGAAACACAGGGATGAGCAGATTTTATATTTGACAAAATAATATAAACAACCAAAACGGTTTAAATATATAAAAATACCAAAAAAAAAGAGATGAAAACATTTCCATACATACATAAACAAGTCAAGAAAAATATATATTTGACAAAAAAGCTTAAATATAACTCAAATATTAATATTTTCAAAAACGGTTTTAGCCGGTTTTAAAAAACCGGTTTCCGGTTCGATCAGTTGAATCAACCCGGCTGTTCTAGTTCTTAAAACAGTGTACACTCATACAATAACTTTGGTTGAAAACATCAAATAAATTAATAATGAAACTATACTTTATCCTATTAAAAAAGATATTGACATCTCAAGTCACCCTAATCTAACTTATATTTTAGACTATACACATACCTATTCCCACCTTGACAACAAAGTCATGGGCAAATAGTACACTCAAAATCTTGAAATAAAACAAAATAAAGTTAAAATCTATATGCCAAATAATTATATATTATGTACCCAAAGGGAAATAATACATGATATTGATGATACCTAAGTTAGGTGATTATATACATACATATCACCTAAATAAGTGATGTTTTAGTTATTTTAGTGTTTTAAAGATTTAAACGATATTTGTTTGAAATAACACGTAGTTTAAATGATGTTGACAACATATATAATTTCTATATACCAAAATAATAATAATAATAATAAAATCAATTTTCCGTTACCATATATTTGGTTTGTATATAGATGGAAAACCCGAAAAAAAAGGGATGGGGCAAGTTGTAGTAGGTTGGTGGTCCATAAAATCCCATTCTTTCACGCGAAAATAAATTTTACAACTTATTTTTCCACCTTCTTTGAAAATTTTTCATTCCACCATCACCACCGTCTTCTTGACTCGGTCCTTTTTTTCTTTTATTTATTTAATATTCCGTCCTTTTTTTTATTTAAATAAAAAAACCTTTTCATTTATTAGATTATTTTCTCGTTTTTCTTAGTTCTTTTTTGTTTTGTTCTGGTGATTTTTAATATAAATAATGATATTCTTTTAATATTCTCATTGGTGGAGCAAGACATGTTATGTTATTATACGGTTTTGACTTCATTTATATATACGGAGGAAAATTTAAATGAGAAATGCGAGAACTAATTATAGTTATTGATAAAAAGGAAGGAGAGTTCAGATTAAAGAGTTATTAATGGATAAACTTAAATTAATCAAACTTATCTTTAATTAATTAAGAGTAATTTGGACATTTTTACACTACCCCACTTTTTTTAAACTAATATATCTACCAAACGAAAAGGTGTTAAATTACGAAATTATACCAAATTAACGAGAAAATTATGCTCTTTAATTTGATACCGATCTTGCTATATTTTTTTTGAAAAAAATATTCGTGTTTGCTGGGTTTTTTTAACACAGGTCTATGTGCATCTATTTGCACATGTGCATATTTACATTTGTGCTAGAAAAAACTAGGCGTATCTGTGCATATATTGAGACCTATGTTAAAAAAACCAAACAAACACGATTTTTTTCCGAAAACTATAGCAAGATTGGTCTCAAATTAAAGAACAGATTTTTCTCGTTAATTTGATATGATCGTAATTTAACACTTTTTCGTTCGATATATATAAGTTAAAAAAAGTAGGGATAATGTAAAAGTGTTCAAACTACACTTTTGATTTAACGTTAAATAAAAAAGACAGAAAATTAAATGGTTGATTCATATTGGTTTTTGCGATTCTCGTATAAAAAATAATTCTCGTTTAAACCG
This sequence comes from Dittrichia graveolens, assembly GCA_038502395.1. Lineage (NCBI taxonomy): Eukaryota > Viridiplantae > Streptophyta > Magnoliopsida > Asterales > Asteraceae > Dittrichia > Dittrichia graveolens. The sequence goes on along the minus strand of JARJIL010000001.1, from coordinate 114,934,052 downwards.
CTCCCTATATATACATATATACAACATGTAAATGCAAAATCAATTAAAAGCATGATCGATTTCTTATTTTTCTAATTGATATAGCAAGTGTATGTAAATTAAAGCGATTATAGTTTAATGGTATAAAATATATTAAGTTTTTCTAGGGTTGTGATTTTAAGTCAAAGTATAATTAAAATCATGTGTTTCATTGTTAAAAAATTTGTAAATAGTTCGTTTAAAAGTTATCCATCTTTTGAGAGAAGTGTAATTAATTATTACTTCTAACCTATTGCACCTTTTTGTCTCTTCTCAAATAACCATCTCACTTTTATCATACTTTTTATGCCATTAGGGATGGCAAAATAACCCGAACCCGACGGGAAAAACTGAACTCGACAAGTTTTGGGGTCGGGTCGGGATTATGATTTCGGTTAGGGTCGGGTTCGGGGATTTTTTTTCGGGGATTTTTCGGATTCGGGTTCGGGGCCGGGGCACACTATCCTTGCCCCGCCCCGATATATGTTTATATATATTATTATATATTATTATATATTTATATACATATATGTTTTATATATTTATGTATATAATAATGTGTATTAATATATAAAGAGAAGGATTGTATATCTATTAATGGAGAAGTTTCTAAAGTGATGAAGTTTTTTGTTAAATTTTGAATTTTGATCCCCTAACTTCTTTTAAGTTCTACTTTAGTTAAGTTTTTTATTTAAGTTAATGATGATAGTTACGTTCTTATTTATAAAATGATCATCTCACGTTCTTATTAAGTTTTTTGTGTAGTTTCGTATTTCACTAACATGTTTTTTAGTCGGGTCGGATCGGGTTTTATGATCGGGTTTCGGGTTCGGGTTGGGGTCGGGTTTGGCAGACGCCCCGACGGGGCGCCCCGAAATAATCCCCGACGGGAAACGAGGCGGGGACGGGTTTTCATTTCGGGTTCGGAGACGGGGCGACCAAAACCTGCCCCGTTTCCATTCCTATATGCCACACACCAGTTTCCTTTCTATCCCTTTTCTAACTCACAAATCTTACATTCATTTCACACAACATTTCTTTTTTTAAAAATAAATAAATAAATAAAATAGAGAGGATTAAGATAAAAGAGAGGAGAGAGAAACTTAATATACTGGATACCGCTTAACACCTCGTCCGTAGATAAAGGAGACGGGGTGCGATGGTGTTATGGAAGATCTAATGCCCATCCAACACCCACCAGATGCACAAGTACTTAGCTTCAAACTTCAAGTTCGTGTTAAAGGAATTTTCAATTTTATTTATTTATATATTTAAAGATAATGGCATTGATTTAGAGCATGAAGTACGTGTAGTTTGGATGGCAAGTTGTAAGTAGGTATAGGATGGGGTCTGAGCAACTTGCAAGAAAATAAGAAAGTATTTATTTGGAGTTTTATAAGAGAGGCTACGTTTGATACCAACTAAACATTCAAGATCAACTCTTCAAGTTACAAATGGTCTAATTGGGACTCCAAAAACACGTCATCTTTTTGGGTGATGATATATAGCTTTTTTGGAGGATTTTTTTTATAACAAAAATCATTCTTATTCTTTTATTTATTAAATTCATATACCTTTTTGTGTGTAATTGTTTTCTCATATTTATATATCAATGCCTCTACTCATGACTTCTAGTCTAGTGGTATATGTTAGTTTAAGTTCGGTATGCCTCATGGTCTAAGATCATAAACACGAGGGAGGTGGTGGGGGAACGTGACGAGTGGTGGAACTTGAAGGAATTAAGAAATTTCAATTCTACCGGTAATTCAACATGAGTAATGGAATGTTGATTTCCATTTCTCATTAATTCCTACTAATTTCGCGAACCAAAACAGTCGTTATAGTTTTTGTTAAATGCATCCCTAATCTTTTTTTTTGTTAAATTAGTCGCGTTTAATTTTTTCTAACAACATATCACATCTATTTTTGTTAAAACATAAATGCACCCCTAACTTTTTTTTTATAGGGAGATGATCCTTACAAAATAAAAATGACCATACACAATAACTTTATTTAACATCAACTTGTATCATATGCATTAACTACTTATATCTTGTTGTGTACAAATCGACGCTCCCTTTTTCATAATACAAGTATAATAATCCATATCAACCAAATAATTATTGATCCCAACACTACAAGAAAAAACCATTTTGGCGGCGACATGGGTCGCTGCTAAAGGCCATGTGGGTTAAAATTTTCGTCGCAAATGTTAAAATTTCCGCTGCAAATAAGTTTTTGACACGAGTTTTTTACGGCGAATTATTTGAGGCGACATGTCGCCTCAAAAAGCCTTTTGCGGCAATAATGAGGCCTTTTGCGGCGACAACGTGTCGCCTAAAAAAACCATTTTTCTTGTAGTGCAAGACTTTAAAACAAGATAGAATTCAAATTATAAAAGGTAAAACTTGTTTGTATAGTTTTTTATTCTTAGTTAATTTATTAGAAAATAAAAAACAACACACACACACACACACACATATATATATATATATATATATATATGCAAAAGTTCAAACGAGAACTGTTTTTCGTACGAGAACTGCGAGAACTAATCTTAGCCGTCCAATTCCCCCTCATTTAATTGGATTGCTCACTCATAAATTTCTTACATGCACCTTGCCACACTCAATCCCTATGATCTTCATCCATGAATTCTACTTACCACTTGAATGACCAAGATTGGTTCTCTACATCTCGCAGTTCTCATACGAAAAATAGTTATCGTTTAAACCCTACTCTATATATGAACGCATGTATCTCTCTTTCACCTTAATTGCACGCATCATCACCAAACAATATATATTAACTGACATTAATTAAGTGAGTCCCATGCATGCTTCCCATGCCTTTGTCATCGTCATAGAAACTATCACTACCACCACATATATATGTCAGGCGCCACCGTCATCATATATATATATATATATATGATCCTCAACATCTCATCTCTTTTTCTTATTTCTTGCCGGATTCAAGCATGTCCGTACGTTTTTGGGTTTAAGTGTGTAGAGGCGGAAATAAAGGGGGCTGAAGGGTGTTTGGGCCCCCTCAGTTAGCCTAATTTTAATACATATTATCAGTTCAAGTCAACTAATTCGTAATCAAGCCATCTCAATCAAAATACACGCCCTGTATAATGAATGATGAAGGCTCAAGAGGTGCTACATAATATGCAACATGTGAGACTTAATCGGCTATGTTGTGCAATTTGCGAGACATAATTTGACGATTTCTTGATTTTATGCTTATGAACTATGATCGATTTCAAATAATCAAGCCTCCAAGTCCGCCAAATTAGTCAACTCTTTCACATTATGTTTTAATGATTATAGTTTTTCGGTTTTGTTTTAAACTCTTGAAACTTATTTTTTTATTAAATTAAATCTTTAAACTTTATATATCTAATTTTATATATTTTACTATTGAATGTATCTAAGTTTCAAACCGTATACATCCAAACAATAAGTTTTAAAAGTTTAACACATTAAAAGGTAAATTTAAAAATTTTATTTTTAATAGCAAAATATGTAAAGTTAAATATATTGTTGTGAACTAAATTTCTCAATTTTCCAACTTGCAATATTTGAGATCACGATGTGATCTCAATGTCATCTGGACACGATGATGCCCGGTGCATTTAATCATTTTTTCTAAGGTCTTGATCTACGTACATTTGGCAAACATAACAAATACGTCCTCTTAATATGCAATGTTACAACATTTTGACAAACTTGCATGTAGTCTCATTTAGCTTTTTCCAGGATGGATTAAAGTAGACATTTTAGATCTTTTTAAACATATATACAATACGCTTTATACACCGACTTACGATTGATTTTTTTCTAATTTTTACAAGCAATAATGTTCAAGCTAACTCAATACCAATGCTTTAAATTGTTAGTCTATATATAATCATTGGTTTTAGGAATTAAGGCCTTGGCCCATTATGGTTTTATACTGTATCTTGTATTCAATAATTGAGGTTAAATAATACGAAAGGATTCACGGGAAATATATTATCTTACACGGTTTACATGCATCAGCCTCCGGGGTTTCATGATTCTACACATCCTAACTATGTGTGTTATCTACAGAAATCTCTTTACGAGCTTAAACAAGCACCACGAGCATTGTATCAACGTTTTGCCTCATATGTCTCTCTGCTTGGGTTTCAACATAGCAAGATCAATTCATCTCTATTTATTTTCCACCGTGGTTAGTCGGTGGCGTACCTCCTCCTCTATGTCGAGGACATCGTCTTAACCGCCTCTTCTACCACTTTGCTTAAGCAAATCATTGCCTCTTTTAGCAACGAATTTTCCATGACAGACTAGGGACATTTGTCTTATTTTTTGGGTATATCCGCTCAAAGCACAAAACAAGGAATTTTCCTATCTCAACGAACATATGCCTTGGAAATTCTAGAGCAAGTCAACATGCAAAACTGTAACCCATGTAAAAGTGTATTGATGTAAGTAATTTAACAAAAATTAGATAAATTAAATAGTTGTTGTGATGTTTAATGATTTATTAAAACAACAATTGACTTAAATACGTTGAGATAATTAAGAGATTGATTGGTTAGGCTATTGCTTTAAGTGTTTGTATCTTAAGCATAAAAAAATATACTACTTAAAATTAAGTAGTCTTAAAATGTTTAAGAAAGAGAAAATTAAATTTTTTATAATATAGTATGATATAGATTTATGACAACTTATTCTTTTTATATAAAAGAATATACATAATTTAACTCTATTTCTAAATATACACCTTATGTCCAATATGGATCTTGAACTGAAGAATACCTAATATATTCAACGTTAAATGTTGAATCGTTCAACATTTAGTGTGTTTGATTGTCGTCTCTAAATAAAAACCGTGCCGAATGAAACAAAAGAACCGTGCCGAATCATTCCACCTTAATGTACATTCTAAATCATTAAGCACCAAGTATTTTACTTTTTATACTCTTTTTGTTCACATGTAGTCTTGTTAAACAATCATATCATATCCTATAACATAATAAATCAATATTAAGGTTTAAATCGGTAATTTGCGTCATTTAGAACCCTTATCAAACAAAATGTCTTATTCAGATGCAGTTTCATACAAAGCCTTTGAATTATTCAGACCATAAAATTATTTGGTGCTTAATAATTCTATTTTAACAAATAACCCCTTAATTATTAGTTTACTAAATAGATATTTTGATTGAAGTTTTTAATGAAAAAGTAACGAATATTAACCTACCGTTGCCAAAAAAAGCAAAATCATAAATGTGGCATAAATGGAAAAAAGTTGATTATAGGAGGTCCATACTCTTGATATGTATTGTAAACTTTATTTCATAATATAATAAGGTAATTTTGTGTTTTTAGTATCATTCTCACCAAATTGTGTCAAATGAATTCGGTCATGTGTAGCCACATTCTACATGAGAACTAAAAAGTTACACTTTAATGTTTTAAACTCTTGAAACTTAATTTTTATTAAATTACATCTTTAAACTTTATATATCTAATTTTATATATTTTATTATTGTATGTATCTAGGATTCAAACCGTATATATCTAAATGATAAGTTTTAAAAGTTTAACACAGTTAAAGGTAAATTTGAAAATTTTATTTTAAAAGCAAAATATGTAAAGTTAAATATATTTTTTGTGAAATAAAGTTCTTAATTTTCCAACTTGCAATATTTGAGATCACGACGCGATCTCTAGGTCATCCGGACACGATGATGCTCAGTGCATTTGGTCATTTTTTCTAAGGTCTTGATCTACGTACATTTGACAAACATAACAAATATGTCCTCTTAATTGCACTATTTCAACATTTTGACAAACGTGCATGTAGTCTCATTTAGCTTTTTTGAGGATGGATTAAAGTAGACATTTTGGATCTTTTTAAACAAATATACAATACACTTTATACACCGACTTACGATTGATTTTTTTCTAATTTTTACAAGCAATAATGTTCAAGCTAACTCAATACCATTGCTTCAAATTGTTAGTCTGTATATAATCATTGGTTTTAGGATTAAGACCCAAGACCCATTAGGGTTTTATATTGTATCTTGTATTCTATATATTGAGGTTAAATAATACGAAAGGATTCACGGGAAATATATTATCTTACACGCTTTACATGCATCAGCCTTCGGGGTTTCACGATTCTACACATCTTAACTATGTGTGTTATCTAAAGAAATCTCTTTACGGGCTTAAACAAGCACCACGAGCATGGTACCAACGTTTTGCCTCATATGTCTCTCTCCTTGGGTTTCAACATAGCAAGTGCGATTCATCCATAGGCAAACCCAAGGCAAAGCCAACGGTGGCACGGGACACCATCCAATTTTGTCTGCATAGTGTAAATTTTGATCTAGTGTAGTGTAAATTTTAATTTTTTTGAGACGGTGCTACCATCCATTTTAAATCATAGGTCCGGTGCTACCATCAATTTCAAATCCTGGGTCCGCCACTGGTCTTTCATCTCTATTTATTTTCCACCGTGGTTAGTCGGTGGCGTACCTCCTCCTTTATGTCGAGGACATCGTCTTAACCGCCTCTTCTACCACGTTGCTTAAGCAAATCATTGCCTCTTTCATCAACAAATTTTCCATGTCAGATTTGGGACAATTGTCTTATTTTTTGGGCATATCCGCTCAATGCACAAACAAGGAATTTTCCTATCTCAACGAAAATATGCCTTAGAAATTCTAGAGCGAGCCAACATGCAAAACTGTAACCCATGTAAAAGTGTATTGATATAAGTAATTTAAACAAAATTAGATAAATTAAATAGTTGTTGTGATGTTTAATGATTTATTAAAACAACAATTGACTTAAATAGGTTGAGATAATTAAAGGATTGATTGGTTAGGCTATTACTTTTAAGTGTTTGTATCTTAAGCATAAAAAAATGTAATACTTAAAACTAAGTACTCTTAAATTTTTTAGGAAAAAGAAACTTAAATTCTTTATAATATAGTATGATATAAATTTATGACAACTTATTCTTTTTAAATAAAAGAATACCCATAATTTAATTCTATTCTAAATATACACCATATGTCCAATATGGATCTTGAACTGAAGAATACCTAATACATTCAACATTAAATGTTGAATCGTTCAATATTTAGCGTGTTTGATTGTCGTCTCTAAATAAAAACTGTGTCAAATGAAACAGAAGAACCGTGCTGAATCATTCCACCTTAATGTACATTCTAAATCATTAAGCACTAAGTATTTTACTTTTGTACTCCTTTCGTTCACACATAGTCTTGTTAAACAATCATATCATATCCTATAATATAATAAATCAATATTAAGGTTTAAATGGTAATTTGCGTCATTTAGAACCCTTATCAAACAACATGTTTCATTCAGACGTAGTTTTATACAGAGCCTTTTAATTATTCAGACCATAAAATCATTCGGTGCTTAATCATTCGGTTCTTAATTTCCCAACTTGCAATATTTGAGATCACGATGCGATCTCTAGGTCATCCAGACACGATGATGCCCGGTGCATTTGGTCATTTTTTCTAAGGTCTTGATCTACGTACATTTGGCAAACATAACAAATATGTCCTCTTAATATGCATTATTTTAACATTTTGACAAACCTGCATGTAGTCTCATTTCGCTTTTTTGAGGATGGATTAAAGTAGACATTTTAGATCTTTTTAAACATATATAATACGCTTTATACACCGACTTACGATTGATTTTTTTCTAATTTTTACAAGCAATAATGTTCAAGCTAACTCAATACCAATGCTTTAAATTGTTAGTCTATATATAATCATTGGTTTTAGGAATTAAGGCCTTGGCCCATTATGGTTTTATACTGTATCTTGTATTCAATAATTGAGGTTAAATAATACGAAAGGATTCGCGGGAAATATATTATCTTACACGGTTTACATGCATCAGCCTCCGGGGTTTCATGATTCTACACATCCTAACTATGTGTGTTATCTACAGAAATCTCTTTACGAGCTTAAACAAGCACCACGAGCATGGTATCAACGTTTTGCCTCATATGTCTCTCTGCTTGGGTTTCAACATAGCAAGATCAATTCATCTCTATTTATTTTCCACCGTGGTTAGTCGGTGGCGTACCTCCTCCTCTATGTCGAGGACATCGTCTTAACCACCTCTTTTACCACGTTGCTTAAGCAAATCATTGCCTCTTTCAGCAATGAATTTTCCATGTCAGACTTGGGACAAATTTCATATTTTTTGGGTGTAACACCACTTTCAGTTTTTAACTTAAAAACATTATCTTTACTAATTAGTACCAAAAGATACCAGAGTTTCACAAAATACTGTTTCTAACCATACACGTGCTAACATTTACAAATTAGTGCCAAGTTTAGTTCTTGAAAACCAGGAGCTATCCGGCTGAACATCGCACTGGGGCCTCACCTTGCTTGAAAAGCCACCTGCAAACACATATAAAACTGAACATAAGCTAACGCTTAGTGAGCATACTAACTGAACATAAATAAACCTAAACAGAAGTAAAGTCTTCCCCACTTGTCTTGCATCCAAGCTGTGGCACCTGCAACCTGCATAAACTGTTACTGTTCTTGGTATACAGCATAACTGTACACCCTATCACTGATCTGGTACATAACTATGTACCCTGATACTGATCTTGTGCATAGCTATACCAGCTGGTTAGCTATACACTACTGCTATACAACATATATACATATAAAAGCTGTGTTTCATATCAAGAATATCATGCTATTCATTTGTATAATAAAAATAAGCTAAAGATGCTAAAGGACTAGTACACTCACCTGGTTACTGAGAGTAATATGCTAAACAAGTAACATGTGATGTCGAGTATCCAACCTGTATCAGAGAAATAGCTAAACATTACTAATTGCTCAAGCTGAACTGAGAAAGGGGCTACACGGGCCGTGTAAGCCTACACGGGCCGTGTACACTACATACTACACGACTACTCTTGGCCACATGCCCTGTGTTGACACATCACGCTACACGGGCCGTGTACCCTTTATGCTACACGACCATGTATCCCTACATGGCCTGTCACCGCCTTTGACTTCTACATGGGCCGTGTAACCCTACACGGGCCGTGTACCTTACATTCTACACGACCATGTACTAATACATGGCCAATCACCGGCTTAGAACACATGTACACGGGCCGTGTACACGACAACCTGTAACTTTCTGTCAAGAACACAGCTGCTGTTCTTGAGTTAAATCTTAATATAAACGTTTCTCAGTACAAGAAAAGCATATTACAACCTCTGAAACTGCTAAACAACAACTACAAACACATTAACATACTCAACTAGATGATTCCTCCTTGGAATCACTTTACTTGGCTCTATACCTACAAAACTCAAGCATAACCCATACCTTGCTACTCAAGAGGGCTTAGAAACTGTTGAAACACATTCATCTAGCTGTTCTTGATCCAAAGGCATTTCAAGAAAGAAGCTGCCATAAGTGGCTGGAGAAATTTGAAGGTTTGACCTTTCTAAGTCAAACCACAACTCTTATATAATAGAACTTTCCAAAAATTACCAATCAGCCCCTGGACATATCATCTTTTAAAATGACCAGTTTTAGCCCCTCTAGTTTTATAAATACCCCTAATCTTTTACAACGCTTAGCCATAACAACTTTTAAACTTTGGGGCGTTACAACTCTTCCCCACTTGGAATGATTTCGTCTCTGAAATCTACTGTACAACTAACTCTGCATTATATCAGGCTGAATGCTAGTCTTACCTCTCTCATCTCTGAATGCTATCGCAGTGCACTGACGATAGTCTTACATCACATACTATCCGCTACCGTAGTAGACAGTCTGAAACATATTAACCAAGAAACACGTATCATACGTAGCATGACACTCATGCGTCTAAACACAATCTGAACTCATCCTGTACTTTTAATTTATCTTTTCAAGTTCTAGCCATCTGTTACATAAACTCTTAACATTATCTCTAATATAGCCACTGGCTGTTTTCTACATAACTGAATTTCCGGATCTGTGACATTTCATATGATAATTCTAGTATGCAAACTACTTTCTCGTCCTTGCAATAATCTAAAATGGACTACTAACATATGGACTGGCTTGCCCCTCTTCTTGAGTTTGCTAGCTCTCTGGCATGATGATATTTTTAACAACTCATAATCCCCAACTTGGGATTCTAACAATGACTTTCTCTTGCCGGCATATCTATTATGTCTTATCCTGACCTGCTTAAAACCGCTCACGTATCTACTCGGTCTATCGTTATACTGTCTCTGCACTGTTCCACTTTTCTGACTAACTTTACCCTACAAACAGGGGTCTTACACTTTCTATTACACAATATCTCGTATGATAACGCACTAATATTCAAAAGGATAACTGCTAACAAAAAGGGCTCTGCTAACGATAGGTCAATGTCCTAGCTACCACTAAAATCATCAACACATGCTTCGGGTCTGTCCTCTAGTATCTGTATCTTTTTCTCACTCTGTTGTTCCTCCCGAGGGTGGATTACTGAACTGAGGTGTAACAGGACCTCCATATCTAACTACTATCTTTCCCAACTAAACATCTGTCACTCTTTCTGAAGAATACACTTCCTTTACTAGAAGAGAATATATATACATATAAATATATTCCCTGTGAGTCTAGTTACTGCTTCTTATATAACCTAAACCCCCGAGGTGTTCTATGTAATCTGACAACTAAATTACTTACATTCTCTTATTTCCATACTAATATCTTCAACAACTATAACTTCCCACATAACTTCTAATGCTCTGCTTTTATCTCAATACGAGTTAGACGTATTCAATATACCGTGCTATATCACGTCTCATTCTTGACGACCATCTCTTACTAATTCTAACACTAAGCCTTTAATACACTACTATTGATTGCTTCCTTTATCTGCTTCAATTGAACTAGTCTAAACTTTCAAATTAAGACTAACGGTTTCCATTCTTGTTCTATACATATGAATCCATATTGTTTCTGTTTTTTTTGCTTGAAATATCTGTAACCATATTAACTTTATTCAGGAGAATTAAAATCTCTCAATCACCATCTTTAGAAGCTCTACCCACTATCACTAATCACACATTTATATTCTACTGTTCTGGGAAATACCTGAGGCTGCTATAATCTGAATAGCTAGTACACTTAACTTCATAAGGACAATGTCGTCCTATCTTGATAATAAAACATTCACTATCTGTTCTGTATCCTGAGTTGGGGAGTTTCTTTCATATATCTTTAACTGGCAGTTAACATATACCATAACCTTTTCTCTGTACAATCTAACCTCCACCATAGGACATCACTATTAACCACCATGTCTTCCATTTCATCTGGTAACGCTGACACTCAAGTATTACATCAATCATACTTTAACATATCACCCACTTTCTGCCGATCCTCATCTCTCCTGAACTCTTTGATCTTCCTAGTTAATGGACTTAGGGATACTGCTGCTATCTTAGAAAAATCTAGCATAACTTATCTATAGTACTTTGCAAACTCGTAGAAACTTCTTGCTTCTGTAAGATTCTGAGGCGATTCCCACTTTATCACTACTTTCACCTTGGTTGAATCTGTTTCAATCTTTTCTGATTAACGAAGCAACCTAAGGACTGCATTTCTTATAACTACACTTTACACTTGGAGAATTTCACATACCATTTCTCCCTGCATAATATGTCTAATATTCCTCTGAAACTAACACCATCTACTTCTGAAATCTTAGAGTAAATAGCTTATCATTACTAATCACAATCACTAATCTATCGAGCATAGCTCAATAAACTATACTCATTAACTCTGTAATCTATACATATTCTGAACATGTCATCTTTCTCTTTTTCACAACTAAACTCAATATACCTCACGGTAAGCTACTAGGTTGGATAAAACTTTTATCCCTCAACTCTTGCACTGACATCAACAATTACTGTATATCTGAAATCTGCTTCGGCTGTCCTTCTCCTTACTAGAATCTCTCACAAAAGCTGATAACGTTTAACAATCAAAGATTAGATACTTTATTTCTTTTTCTAACAAACAAGCATACTTGCTTTTATATATTTATCTTTACTAAACACTTCTTCCCCACTTGGGATCTAAAGCCGTACTGTTATCTGATTACGTAATATCTGAACTTGATACTGACTTAACTAATTCATACTAATAATTGCTCAAAACTCTTTAATCATGGTTGGTATAAAATCAATGGGAAACTGAAAATCATTTCTCTTATCACATTATTCTTGCACCTACTATTCTCAATAATAGTCTCATCATCTACTGCTTCTTCCTAAGGAGGAAATTCTGTTATACTGTGTGGAACCCTGAACTGAACATAACGTGGAGCAATAACAAGGATCTACTTTAACAAAGTCAATTAATACCAATGCAGGTGTACTATTAACAACAATGGTACCTGCCACTACACTCAGTTCCACCATTTCCATCACAGCCATAAGCTGCACTTTTACTTACTCATCCCTACCCTTGCTTAACCATAGTGGGGTAAAGGATCTATTATGCTTTTCTCTAGGGCTATCAACTTAGGACAATAAGCTCAATATGCCCAACTGGTAATAATGGTAACATCCTTAGAGCGAACTCTAAAAATTTCTAGGCGCATGCCTCTGCTTCTCATACTTTCGTTCATCTAAATAAGGAACTAACCTTCCTTACTGTAGTACAAATACCGATTTCTTGCTTGACACATTTGCTGGCTCAGCCTTTCACTTTTCCACTTACTAATCCCTATCTGATCAACTATTGCTCCTCTCTTTTATACAAAACTCACCTTTTCTTTTGTTGTGTTACCGATGACTGTCACTAAACTTTTCAGATATCACTTTTAAGTATCGAAATGTGTCACTACATTTCATATGCTCGATAACAATACACTCTGGACAAAAAGAGTTTCTTCTATCAACTTTTTGGTGATATCATTCACCACTTCTGTCATCTGTCATAGAGCTAAAAACCCTTCTGTAGTCTTATCCATTCAAGCTGATTGGTGCAAATTGCACCTCTGACATTTCTTTAAACTAAGGTTAAATCGTTGCCTCCATCTGTACCTTTTCTTTCCCTGGTAACAATAAAGTCTACTGATCTTTTGTTGTTCCATACAACAGGCTCAAAACATACATAACTTTTCATTCTACTGGATATCTGACTGTACGGAACGCCCCTTCCGTTTCTGCTAGTCAATGATTGTTCACAATCGAATCTACAACCTTCTTCCAAAAGGAGATGCTTTACCTGTTGAAAATCTCTGTAAGTACATCCCTTTTTAACTCGTATAACTGATTTATTCTGGCCTTGGTTCTTCCAACCCTCTGATCCTACATTACTGCAGCCTATACCGCTGCATCTACTCGTTTCTATAACATTACCTCCAGTATCTCTGACACTTGCTCAACCACCCGGTTGCTTATACAAGGGATGTTCATCTGTAGGGCTTTACCCATCTCTGTAGCTACTATCTCTCTTGCTGTACTATGCTCATACTCTTGAAATTCCTCTGTATCTGAATTTCTTCTAGTAAAATTACCCGTAGGTCTAGCGCTTGGGATAAGAATTTCATTCTAGATCATACCTGTCTCTAGCTTCTCGAGGCCTACTTGCCTCAGACTACTATGTCTAACACATTCTAGCTATTTCTATATCAAAACTGTACTGAACTTTCTATATAAACATGCTATCACACATAATCCACAGGGTTCATCATGATCTTGCCAAGCTTCTGTATGTACCATGTGTTTATAACAATATGGGCCCTATATTATTATGAACACATTATACCCTACTTATGCTTAACTTAACCAATCAGATTCCCGCTTCATAAAACTATACTGAACACTTATTCACATAACTGTGCTGCTCAAGCATATACAAGATATCTCATGCTCAAACTACTAAAACAGATAATAATTAAAACTGCTACTACTCGTATGCTCACCAAGGTTTACAGCCCCAGGGATAGCTCCACTTAATCTCAAAACCATGGTTTAAGCTCAGACATCACACTCATGCGTGTCCGAATCCCTTAAACCTTGGCTCTGATACCAAGTTGTAACACCACTTTTCAGTTTTTAACTTATAAACCATTATCTTTACTAATTAGTACCAAAAGATACCAGAGTTTCACAAAATACTGTTTCGAACCATACACGTGCTAACATTTACAAAGTAGTGCCAAGTTTAGTTCTTGAAAACCAGGAGCTATCCGGCTGAACATCGCACTGGGGCCTCACCTTGCTGGAAAAGCCACCTGCAAACACATATAAAACTGAACATAAGCTAATGCTTAGTGAGCATACTAACTGAACATAAATAAACCTAAACAGAAGTAAAGTCTTCCCCACTTGTCTTGCATCCAAGCTGTGGCACCTGCAACCCGCATAAACTATTACTGTTCTTGGTATACAGCATAACTGTACACCTTATCACTGATCTGGTACATAACTATGTACCCTGATACTGATCTTATGCATAGCTATACCAGCTGGTTAGCTATACACTACTGCTATATAACATATATACATATAAAAGTTGTGTCTCATATCAAGAATATCATGCTATTCATCTGTATAATAACAATAAGCTAAAGATGCTAAAGGACTAGTACACTCACCTGGTTACTGAGAGTAATATGCTAAACAAGTAACATGTGCTGTCGAGTATCCAACCTGTATCAGAGAAATAGCTAAACATTACTAACTGCTCAAGCTGAACTGAGAAAGGGGCTACATGGGCCGTGTAAGCCTACACGGGCCGTGTACACTACATACTACACGACTACTGTTGGCCACATGCCCTATGTTGACACATCACGCTACACGGGCCGTGTAACCCTACACAGGCCGTGTACCCTTTATGCTACACGACCATGTATCCCTACATGGCCTGTCACCACCTTTGACTTCTACACGGACCGTGTAACCCTACACGGGTCGTGTACCTTACATTCTACACGACCATGTATAACTACATGGCCAATCACCGACTTAGAACACATATACACAGGCCGTGTAGACCTACACGGGCCGTGTACACGACGACCTGTAACTTTCTGTCAAGAACACAACTGCTGTTCTTGAGTTAAATCTTAATATAAACGTTTCTCAGTACAAGAAAAGCATACTACAACCTCTGAAACTGCTAAACAACAACTACAAACACATTAACATACTCAACTAGATGATTCCTCCTTGGAATCACTTTACTTGGCTCTATACCTACAAAACTCAAGCATAACCCATACCTTGCTACTCAAGAGGGCTTAGAAACTGTTGAAACACATTCATCTAGCTGTTCTTGATCTAAAGGCATTTCAAGGAAGAAGCTGCCATAAGTGGCTGGAGAAATTTGAAGGTTTGACCTTTCTAAGTCAAACCACATCTCTTATATAATAGAACTTTCCAAAAATTACCAATCAGCCCCTGGACATATCATCTTTTAAAATGACCAATTTTAGCCCCTCTAGTTTTATAAATACCCCTAATCTTTTACAACGCTTAGCCATAACAACTTTTAAACTTTGGGGCGTTACATTAGGTATATCCGCTCAAAGCACAAAACAAGGAATTTTCCTATCTCAATGATAACTTACTCACGTGGTCATCGAAAGTCAACACACAGTCTCTCTTTCAAGTGCCGAAGCGGAATATCGAGGTGTTGCCAACGCTACTGCAGAAACATTTTCGCTATGAATTTTGTTACAAGAACTTCACTCTTCATTGACTTAGCTAATATTGTTTATTGTGACAATGTATGTGTAGTATACATGTCTTACAACCCTGTGCAACATCAACGAACTAAGCATATTGAATTTGACATTCATTTTGTTCGTGAAAAAGTAGCCATGGGTCAATTACGTGTTTTGTATGTCCCCTCTAGTTCGCAGTATGCAGACATTTTTACAAAAGGACCGTCGTCCTCATTATTTCATGATTTTAGGTCTAGTTTGAGTGTCTGTAATCATCCTCCATCTCAAACTGTGGGGAGTGTTAGTCTGTATATAATCATTGGTTTTAGGATTATGGCCCAAGGCCCATTAGGGTTTTATATTGTATTTTGTATTCTATATATTGATGTTAAATAATACGAATGGATTCACGGGAAATATATTATCTTACACAAATATTCAAAACCACGGTTTAAAGGTATTCAAGGACCATTTCAACCATCAAAGATAGCTTAGAAACAACTTCATAGAAAGACCATACTCAAATGAGCAACTTTCGAACACCCATTTCAAACATACCCCAAAAACTTACACATATTTAATTAAGTGGATGTTTCAAACCTTCATCACTCGATATGATACACAACCCTTACCTATTCAATCAAGTAACATGTAACACCCGCAAACCTGGGATAGGAGATTAGCGGGTTTGTGGTATGTATTTATTTGTTTTAATGTGGTTAAATGATTAATTTATTAATTAAAATATGTGTTAATGTGTATGCATGTATTTTATTGTATGTATATATGCATGTATATAGAATTGCGTATGTGTATGTGTGTTTGTGAGACAAGAGGTGGGTTAGCCACCTCCTGCTTTGGTTTATGTAATAGGTTTACATGTTTAGACAATTGAGGTAATCCTCATTATTTTCAAAGTGAAAGAAAGTGTAGTGTGTGTTTTGTGTATTTGCTCTCGGCCGAAGAAAAGAAAGAAGAAAGAATCGGATTTTGAAGATTGTGTGTTTTAAATTGAAGAAAAGGTTAGAATTATATTCTTGGTATGTTAAGTGTTAGTTTGATAAGATTTATGTTGAATAACATGAATTTATGTAGAATACTATGATCGGTTTTAAAGAAACTTGATTTTGTGGGTTTGAGTTTTGATGTTGATCGGTTTTAAAGAACACTATGATCGGTTTTAAACATGTTTTCTGATAAGTTTTGATGAACTTGTGAATTCTGGGTTTGAGTTTTGATGATGATGAAGTTGGCGGATTGTGTTGTTTAAGAAGATGATGAAATCCGAAAACATGAAATCCAGAACTCTTGAAAACCGACACTTATAAATCCGAGAGATTGAAATCCGGATACCCTAAATCCGATTCATGTAGAATCTGATACTTTGAGTATGGAAGCCTAAATCCGACATACTCTTAAATCCGATACCCAGAATCCGAGTACCTTAAATCCGGTATACCCAAATCCGATACAACCCCAAATCCGGAATATAGTGAAATCCGATAATGTAAAATCCGACACTTGTAGTTGGCGGATTTCCAAATCCGATAGTCCATGAAATCCGACATTTTGTGATTGAACTTATAATCGTTTGCTGTTTGTTCTAGGTTACGAATGATTAACTTATGTGGACAGATATATTTATGAGATTGAGACTGATTTGGTTATTGCTGTGTTTTCAGGAAATCCAAAGACTCAGTGATATTAGACATCTGAGTTCGTGCTGATTTTGAGGTGAGTGGACGTTAATCGCGGATGGTAAAGATTATGGTTAATGTTATTGATGTGATGCATGATTGTGATTGAAGGATTGTTGATTGAACTGTTGATTGTGATTATTGATTGTTGATATATGTTGTATGACTATTTGGTCGATACGCGCTCTTTGGATGATATTGAGTTGCGTTTGAGAAGTCAGCTATACGTGGAATTGGGTTGTGCTCGTTCACTGGTTGGTTGAACAGTGATAGTCTTACTGGTGCATACGTTGCATCAGAGCGGGATTTTTACTGTGCCAATTCAGTGGAGAGCTATCAGTAAACCTTTGCTTTGGCCGGCATTGGTTGTAGGTTCTACGCCGAACCGCCGGTCTTCTTGGATATGTGATTACATGCTTTGATATTGACTGTTGATGTTTGCTTTTGTGCTTAGCCTCTACCACTTAGCTTTGTGCTAATTCTCCTCAGTTGTTGTTTTGCAGGTTCGTGTTTGTGGTATTTGCTGAAGGAGAAGTTGACCTGACTCTGATATTTTGTTTTAAAAGTGAAATGTGCCAGTTTGTTATAGTAACACTAAAACAGTTGTTGTTGTTTGTTTTGAACAGTTGTTGTAATTTTGTAAATGTGGTTTGGTATGTAAATGAGTTTGTTTAATTAAGCTTCCGCGGTGCATTTAAAAAAATGGCTTGAGTTTTCCGGTGTTACAGTTTGTTATCAGAGCCTAGGTTTGGCGATGCATGCACGGCTAGAGTGTTGCATTCCCAAATCTTGGCTCGTGACGGGTCAAGCTTTCCTTCGGGGGAATTAGGGTGAGTTAGAGATGTTTGTAGTAGTTAGTATTTTGAGTACTAACGGTTTATGCTAATGAGATGTGAGGTGATGTGATTGTAACAGATTATGGATAACAGAGAGACTCACATCCTTCCTCGTGTGACCCAAGCTACAAATGAAGCACCAGTGATTGAACATTTGGGGAATACAGAAATTGCTGGAACATCGGGTCAGGCTCGCGAAGAAGATCAAAGCGAGTATGTTTATCAACTGGAGAATGAGTTGGCAGAACTCGGGAACAAGGTTCAGAATATGGAGCAACAACAACAGAACCAACCTGAACCAACTCCGGTGCCAATTACGATTCCTACACAGGCAACAACAGCCCCAGTAACAACACCCTTACCACCGATGACACAGATGATGCAACAACCATTTTATTATCCGTATCCACAACTAGGAGCTTATCCTTTTGCGTTTCCTGGATATAAGCAACCGTGCACGTACAAGCAATTTCTGATTGTAAGCCTTCCAAGTACCGAGGAAGTTCTGATCCCAATATAACCTTAAACTGGCTGAGAGATGGTGAAGACACTAGATGCCTGTAATTGCGAGAACGAACTGAAAGTGAAATATGCAACAAGGATGCTGAAGGGGGATGCCATGGTCTGGTGGGATTTAATTACTGGCCATTTCACTGAGCAACAACATGAGAGCATCACCTGAAGTCAGTTCCAGGAGAAATTATGCGAGCAATACTGCAGTACCTTCGAGATTGCCAAAATCAAGAAGGAGTTCATGGATCTGCAAATGACTGGGAATATGACTGTTGATGATTTGATCAAGCAGTTCAACAAGAAGATGAGGTTTGTCAAACACTAGGTACCCGATGAAGAATCGAAGATTGCTAATTTTGTTGGGGCTTTACATCCGGATCTTCGTAGTGCCACCAGGTGGGCTACCACCCTATCCCAGGCCTTCACTTTAGCCAAATCGGCTGAAGGGGATATAATTGCGAGAAACAGGTTGAGTGGGGAGAGGATTTCCCAGCAAAAATCCAGATTTGAACATTACAACACTCAGCAGAGGCAGGGAGGGCAGAGCAGTGGAAGTAGGTAGGGAGAATAAAGTAGGAGGCCTACCTCGGGTGGGTCTAATCAGAGGGCACCTTGGTGTAGTAGGTGCAAATCTTATCACAATGGGCAGTGTATGCCCCAGACTATACGGTGTGTGAAGTGTGGCCAGTTTGGCCATGATCTGAAGAATTGCAGACTACCGAGGAGTGTTTACTGGAATTGCCAGAAGGAGGGGCATAGAGCTGGTGACTGCCCGCTAAGTAAGAAGACAGGGTCAGGGTTAGGAGGGGGAGCAGCTGGGGGATCATCTTCAGCTGGTCAGAAAAGAAAGAACCCACCCACTGCTGAGGGTAGGGCGTTCAAAATGACGATGGATGATGCCACCACCACAGACGATGTTAAAAGCGTTCAAAATGACGGTGGATGATGCGTTCAAAAGCGTGCTTTTGGCGTGCTCAAACTGTTGGGGTTTGTTCGGTTTTTCAAAATATATTTTAGCAACGGAAGCATGAACAACAATTTTAAACTTTTTAAAACTCCCCACCAATGATCCATATGTAAGCCTTAAGAAACAAAACAACCATAGGGTGTTTAGAACTACAACCTTTGTAGCGTGAGTAAACCGTTGAAGAAGTAGTTGATCTATGAGAAGCCAAGAGAAGACTTCCTCCAAGGTATCCACAAAATCAATGAGTCCAACACCTCCAAGATGCTAGTCTCTCCAACCCTTGAAATTCAAGCAAGCAAGCAACAACCTCTTGTTCTTCTTCTTGAACTTACTATGTATGTATATGAGTATGTATTCTAGCACCACACTTTGCTTGCTTGAAGAACACCAATACTACAAAGTAAGGATGATTTCAAGTATCAAACACTTAGAACTTTTCTAAGAACTCAAGGAAAGGTGGTAGCATGAACTTTTTTGAACACAAAAGAGACATCCATGCATATAAGAACCAAGAAGCAACAAACCAAGGGGAGGCCCCCTCTAGGCCTTGCTACGGCCGAAACCAAGGGGAGGGGACCCCTCCCTTTGCCTTGCTTCTTTACTTGTTCTCCCATGCTTGTCCTTGTTGAGTTATGTTTCAAGAAACCTCAAAAAGGGGGCCCTTTTGTGACTATTGTAAGCATTTCTAGTTTTATATATTTCAAGTATATAAAATATAATGCTAGACTTGCCATACATTGTATAAAAATACATGTAGATGTATTTTATATACATACTTGATTGTTACTAGTAACTCTTTACTTGTAACAAAGATATACATACATTTATATAATTGTTACTAGTAACAATTTACTTGTAACAAATATACATTTATACATATATATATATACATATATAAAATCATATGTTTATATTTATGTATTTCATATGCATTATCTTGTATCAATATACAAGAGTGATATTATTATTTCACATAAATAATAATATGCAACAATGCATGTATACTTATATATATATATATATAACGAGTTGGAAACATATTTAAATCATATTCAAATATGTAATTGGTGTCCATTGATTGTAAATGTGTGACCCTATGGGCTTATTTATTATCAGTAATATCGTATTAATTTGTGTCTTGTGCACATAGAACCAACACAAACAGTGCTGCACGTACTTCATAATCCGACACGCGGATGACATCTAAGAAGACTAGGAAACATTATGTACGCTTGTATCATAATACGCAATATGATACTTGAAGACGAAGACAATGTCATTTTTAGTTTATACCCAAACGACATTTTATCGTCGGATATCGAAACACAAATAAGTGAACAAGCACGTGCGGCTAAGGTACAAGAAGTCAAAAACCGAGAGATGCATAATAATCTTCGATCGGATTTGGTCGAGCATATTTCACATATCCAAGTTTCGGACAACGAAGACGAGTAGATTTTTTTTATTTACTAATTTAGATTTAGAGTTTTGTAATTTTTATTTTATAATAATAATATTTTTATTAATGTTATGAACTTTTTATTTATATAATTGTTTAAATATTTTATTTTGTTTAAGATACAAATGTGTAATTAAGTAAATTAAAAAAAGTGGGAAATGTTTATGTTGATCCGGAAAGGATGCTACTTGGGTTCCCAACCCAAATAAACTCAAAACGCAAGTAGCACCCTTCTCAAATCAACCCAAATATTTTCTATCTACTTACTCTCTTTACAAAAAAAAAAAAAGAATCTTCGGTTTCATCGGGTTGCCAAACCCGAAATAGTGGAGGAAAGAAAGAACCCGAAATAGGCGTAGCAGTTCTCCCAAAGGAGCCGCATGAACCCGAAGAATGCCGATTGCTTTCAGGTATACCGCCACGCATGGTCTTATAAGCTTTGTATCACAAGGCTACAAGTCATTCGGTCGAAAAAAGCAAGTATGCATACCTTTTGAATTAATTTTGAACTTTTTGCATTTAAAGCGCTAATGGGAAAACTTGATTCAGACGATAAATTAGATAGCGGCATTAGAACACAAAATTAATATACGTAATTAAAAAAATTAATAAGTAAGTGTTGCAAATTTGAACTTAAAATTTAAAACTTGAATTTCTTAGGGCAAAAGATTTGAAATTAAAGCAACAAAGTTTTGTTATAAATTATGGAAAGTAATTTATATTAGTCAATAAGATATCAAATCCAGTCGTGTAAAATCATTATAAAATTCTATTTGATAAATGAAAAGGTTTCATATATGATGACCAGGCCTATCTTGATTGTAAATAAAAATATATTATTTTTTTACGTTGTTGTAGTTGTAGCTTCTACTGTTACAGTCATGGCTTCCACAGTTGTTACCATAATTCTTGCTGCCACGTTTACTGTTTGTCCGTCACTGTTGTATTGCCGCTGTGTATGGAATTCTCGTCTATATGTCTTTTTTTATTATATATATTATTTTTTTCAATATAATCTTCGCTTCATGTGTAAACATCAAACCTTTTACTAGGGATGTAAACGAGCTGACCCGAGCCGAGCCAGACACTTATCGAGCTGAGCTTGTTTAGGATTTTTCAAGCTCGAGCTCTAGCTCGGCTCGTTTAGAGCTTTTGATGTTGAGCTCTAGCTCAGCTCGTTTAGGCTCGGTTATTATTTTGATATTTTTATTAAAATGATATATATAATTATTAAAAATTAAATATATAAAATATAAATTGTATTATATATGGTGCTCGTTTAGGCTCGTTTAAGCTCGCGAGTCTACTCTTTGGAGCTCGAGCTCAGCTCGTTTATTAAATGAGCTTTAATCTAGGCTCGAGCTCGAGCTCGTTAAGGCTCGACTCGTTTCGAGCTTTTAACGATCCGAGCTCGAGTAGCTCACGAGTAGCTCGGCTCGTTTACATCCCTACCTTTTACCACTCTTAGTTAAGAAATATTATATAAATAATATTAGAGTTTAATATAAAATGGTCTGTTTCAATTGTATAAATAGATCACCAATCCATTATAAATTCCTTATATTTTTTATACTCTCTATATAAATATAAATAATGATTAATATAATCTTTTGTGCCAACTCTTGCGGGTCGCCCTTTACGAATTTACAATAGCTTTAATACATCTAATCTAATCTAATGCGAGTAATAAATAAATAAATAAATAAACCGACGGATGTTAACAAAAATTGACTACAACATTAATTAACATATATATGAGGTAACCCTTAATGTGAAAAAAAACGTATTTTTGATGATATTATTTCAAATACGATTATTATGAAATAAAAGTTTGTTACATATTGATAAAAATAATCTTTTAATTTAATATAAATAAAAGACTAATTATTTTAAATATCTTTATTAGTTAATTCTATCCGTTCCTTTTGATCAATTTAAATCTTAACTATCTATTAATATTGAAATTAAAATTTAATTTTAATTTTTATAAGTCAAAGTTGTTTATTTATTTATATTTTAAAATTATTATACATAATTTAAATCTAAACCTACTAAAATTACGAATCAAACTAATTAATTTAATTATATTTTAATCTAATCTTATCTCATTTATTATTGTAACTTAACTTGTGAAGTTATATGATTATATGTATGAAATTTTAAATTAACATACAATAAATAATTTTTTAATCATTTATTTTCTTATAATTGTAACAATAACGCGTTTTTCTTCATTTTTTAAATTCTCATATTTTAATTATTTAAATTCTCATTTACTATTAGTCTTATAATTGTAACAATTCGTGTATCACACGTACATTTAATCTAGTCACTTAGTAATAGACTAATAGTAAATTCAACTATTTGTCCCACATGAATAAAATAGTGCAAAAAAAAACTAAGTGTGGGAATTTATTAAAAACTCATTATTTCTGAAATTAAGATGATTTAAAGTTTAAATCATCTTATAAATATAAATTTGTAGACTACTAATACTTTGCTAAAGTTTTAGGTTGATTTCGAATTTATTGGGCTAGATTATTACTGAATAATGAGATGTTACAATAATTAATCACATTTTGATCCAATAATTTTTCTTGAATCACTCTGTGTTCTCATAATTTTTATTACTATGATCGAATATAATAATTCTAAACCGTTTTTTTTTTTTTGGTAACTTGAAAATAGAAGCAAATTAAAACGCATGCAAAAAGTCCAGTCAAGGTTGAGTTTGAGAAGCGAGTATCAGCCGCATACCGTGTTACGTTATTATCTAACCCTAACCCCCTTTGACTTGCCACCAAAGTCAACATACCACTTGTATACTTTACACACACTTGCTTTAAATAATATTTCAATAAAAACCAAGCTTCTGAGATATTTCTGATTCACAAGTTCAATTATACACACACACACACATATATATATATATATATATATATATATATTGCATATAAGGTCAGCACGTTCAATTCTATATATATCGCGTTCATATTCTTCTATTTCTCTTCAAGAAATCTTAATAACAATGGAGGATTGGGGTATACAAGCTGTCATCAGACCTAAAGAATATGATGAAGATCATCATCAAAATTATAATCAACATCAATATTATCATGAACAACACGATGATGATTGCTTTGGATCAATTGATATCAAGAAAGAATATGATCAAGCTCTTCTCTTTTGTTATCCTCACCTCTTTGATCATCATGATCATGTTGATAAGGCAACCACAAGCACCATGGAAGAAAAAGTAGTTGTTGGTGGAGATGAATTAGACCATCTTTACAAACCTTTTTATCCAGTTTATGATGTTACTGAAAGCAAGATTCCTTCTGCTGCTGATCTTCAAACCAATCATCATCACCATCATCATGATTCTGATCAAGATGTACTTCAACAACATCATCAAGAACAAGAAATGAAGAATTTTAGTGGGTCTGCTTCGAACACATCTCAAGTTGCACCAAAGCTCAAAAAAAGGTGTCTTTTTGTGACTCTTATTGTTTTCTTGAAATAGTACCCACAAACCGGTACCACACTTGTTATAAATTAAATGAGACTATTATTACATATATGTAGTAATTAATAGTGTATTTGTACTTGGGATATATATATGATTATCTTGAGATGTATATTCTCAATCATCTTTAGGAACTGTTTCTTGATCAACAAAAGAGGGTTTAGTGACAGGTTGTTTTTTTTTATGTATGTCAACAGGAAGAATCAACAAAAGAGGGTAGTGGTTCAAGTAACAGCCGATGGTTTGTCTTCAGATCCATGGGCTTGGCGTAAGTATGGTCAAAAACCAATCAAAGGCTCTATCTATCCAAGGTTAGCTTGATCTTAATGTTAACACTTAACTGAAACCAAATATACATGTCACTACAAGTTCAAATTTTATCAACTAATTGCTATGAAAAAGTGGTCCCACTGTCTACGCTAGTGTTTTCTTTAATTCTTTCTCCGATCGCCTAGATATATCGACCAAATTTCAGCCACTTAAATTTAAAAAAACAAACAAACTATCAAATGATTTTGTGATCTGTAGTATTTGGTCACTAAATGGATGGCATATTAATCTATGGTCACAAATGTGGGGTTTGCATTAATGTTCTCTCTTAACTTTCTTTTAGCTACTACTAGTATATATTAGTGTTTGTTTGCAACTCTAACTTTTCAATGTTCAAATTCAATTCTACAGAAGCTATTACAGATGTAGTAGTTCAAAAGCATGTCTGGCTAGGAGACAAGTGGAGCAAAGTTGCACTGATTCAAGCATCTACATTTTAACCTACGCCGCCGAGCATAACCACCCAAAGCCTACTCGTCGCAATTCGTTGGCTGGAATCAATCGCAACAGATACAAGGCTACGCCAAAGAGTCCCACCAGTAGCGATGGAGGCAAAACTGTCACAAAATCAAAAGACTCACTTCAATCTCCAACCTCAGTTTCATCTGCCGAAGACGAAATCCTCTCACAATCAATCATCAAACAAGAGACAATGTTCTACGACAAATCTGATAACCAGGAACAAACGATGACTGCTGGTATCGATGATGATAATTATATGGTTTTTAGTGACGATTTCTTTGCGGGTTTGGAGGATTTGGGAGGGTACAAAACGGAGCCATCATGTTATAATCTTTCTAACGACCAATTTCCTCGTGTCTTTTCGTAGCTATTAATTGCTAGTGTAAGTATACGTTGTTCTATGTTTTAATTTTAATTTTTTTGTAAATTTTGGTAGAGTTGCGATGTTAGAATAAAGTTTCGTTTTTTATTTATGTTATGTACTTACATATTAATATATGTAAATTATACATAATGTAAATGCTATTAAAGTTACGACATAAATTTCAAACAAATTCAATGAAAGTTAGGTTAGTTCGCTATCGAAATGAATAATTTATAATGTCAAAGACGTCGCTTATGTGTTATGCAAAGACCATATATGCTTAATTTTCTTAATAAAAATTAAATATATTTTTTCTTTTTAAAATTAATATAACTCACTACCCGGAAATTTTAGTAAACATTAATATATACATACATACATACATATATATATATATATGATAATTGTCGGGTACGTAATTGTGGAGCAATTTAAGCTCAGTTAATCACACACACACACACATATATATATATATATATATATATAATTTTTGCTATTAATTGTACGTTTAATAAATATGAATGTCGAATGTAATTTTATTTTATTTTTGAATGATTTATATGTTTTTAAAAATATGGATATATTTATTAAACTTAAAATTTTCTTTTAAATAAAAAATGTGTTTAATAAACTCAAAGTTTCTTTTTAGTTTAAATTGCTTATAGAAAAACATATATAAACACTTCAATTCTTACCAAATATCCTGAGGCGCGCGTATGTATGTTAAAATCAAATCATCAATATTGCTTAGGAGTCGGGCCCGGCATATTTAGCGGGTAAAAGATGTGTTGCTAACTAGAGACAATAATACTTCAAGGTTTTATTTTTTATTTTTTTAAAGCGATAAATAAATACTTAGTAAACCTACTTCTAAATACATAGTATTCTTTAACAGCGGTTTTAAACCTTCAACATCCTGAAGAAGAACATCTTTTCACAAAATTTAATACCGCTGGGTTGCAAGTCGTTTAATTTTGGTTTTCTAATAGTTGATTTTTTTTTAATTTGGCCTTTCGAGGTTTTGAAAAGAATTTAGTATAGCTGTATTTTGTATTTCCTTTTCTCGGAATAAGGGTTTTTTTTTTCTTCGTAAATTATAACGAAATGCAACTAGCAATTTTTCGAGTTAGATATATATAAGATCCTATTTGTTTATTAATTTCTTATTAATAAAATACATTGATATGTTATAATGCAAGTTTGTGTAGAGGAAAAGTCTATGACTAATTCAACTCTTATTAATTTATTAGAGATTAAATTAAATATAGAGATTATAATATTAACTTAGGGTTGTATCAACAAATTGTGTTGATTAATTACAATAAAAGATTTGCTAGTCATTACGGTTAAAGAATATATATATATATATATATATATAGAGAGAGAGAGAGGAGGTTTCAAACGAGAACTGTTTTTCGTACAAGAACTGCGAGAAGCAATTTTAGCCGTTCATTTGGGATAATGAAATTCATGAATGAAGAGCGTGGAGGGATTGAGTGTGGCATGGTGCATGTAAGGAATTCATAGGTAGGCAATCCAATTGAAGGAGGGGGAATTTAACAGCTAAAATTGGTTCTCGTACGAAAAACAGTTCTCGTTTGAACTTTTACATATATATATATACCACTATATAAATCATTTAACATTCTCTCTCCTTCTTAATTTTAAGACTTCTTAAAATTCAATAAAATAAAATTTTGACCTTTCATTTAATCTAAATTAATCTCATCTACTAAATCTTTAACCATTTCACTCTTCTCCTAATTTCCTTTAACTTTTTATTAATTTAAAATATACTGTCTCACATTAACACATTCTCTTATATAAACATAATTATCCACACACATGAACATATTTTTCAGAATTTTATTAATTTCTCTTTTCTTATTTCATAAATATAATTTCTTTTCTTATTTTAATATCTTTTAGAATTTACTTTTAAAATTAATAAAATAGTTTACCCAAATAAAATAAAAATTGAAAAAAACAGACATGTTGTTGTATAATTTTTTTTCGTGACATTGAATTGCGCGAATAACATATTATTACATTCTTTAAAGCGACATGTTGTAATACAAAAAATATTTGCCGCCGAACCATTGCGCGGGGACGATGCTAGTGTGTGTGTATATATATGGAGAAGTTCAATCAAGAACTGTTTTTCTTACGATAAATGTTTGTAACACCAATAATAACTCATTAATAGGGGTATTTTTGTTATTTATATATTTACTCAATCGTGAATGCGTCAGGGTGATTCTTCATTAATTTGTGAGACTTGATTTTTTCAAAATACCCCTTATTAATGCGTCATTAATGAATCATTAATTAGTTATTAATTAGCTGTAAAACATTCTTAGCCATTGATTATTTTTAATCAAGTGTTAAAATTATTTCCCGTATGAAAAACAGTTCTTATTTGAACTCTTTCTCGTACAAGAAGGTTCAAATGAGAATTGTTTTCCGTACAAGAACAAATATTAACCTTGATTAAAATTAATCAATGGTTAAGAATTGTTAACAACTCATTAATGGCACAATAATGTGGGGTATTTTGAAAAAATCAAGCACCCTAAACCAATGGGGCTCGCTTGGATGCAAATCACAATTGGGTAAATATTTAAATGATCAAAACATCCCTATTAATGAGTCATTAATGATATTACAAACGGCTCTTACCATTCTTATTATGATTGTAGCGAGAACCAATCTTGATCTTTGATTAAAATAAATCAGTAACTAGTAATTTTGACGGCTCAGTAATTAATGAGTAACGATCGACTCATTAATCTCTCATTAATGAGGAATATTTAATTTGAAAAAATTAACTCAATCTAATAACGACTCATTCACCAGGATGCAAATCATGGTTGATACCCCTATTGACACTTAATTAATGAACGATTAACATTATATCCATTTATCTAATCTAATTAAGTAACATATGTATTTTTATGTGAGATACGTAGCAATTATTAACTAAATGAAAAGATAGTAGCACGTGCGACTTGATCTTTTCTTGGATTTGCGTTGTTGAAATGAACTTTGTTACGGAACGTAATTCCAAATTAATATCCATCCATCAAAAGGTGGCCGGTGTGAATGACCAAATTATTAAGATTCAGTGATTAGAAATTTTGACCGCGAATCCTACCATTTTCTAATAATTAAAGTATCTTATTCTTATTCTTACTCTCACCGGCCTAGCTTGTTCACAAATTAAAGAAACGATGAACAACTAGGGTTTTGCATGTTCATTTCTTGAGCTTCATCACATATAATATTGTGCATCTTTTGGGGTGGACTAGTCCCAAACACATTATGAATGATAAAAAGAAATCTAGGTACGGAAGATTATAAAAATTCATCCCACATAAATAGATGAATGAAAGATATATTTAACACTTCATATGTTCAAATTTATATGCTACCACTACCTTCCACCATGGTTTTATAGATAATATCAAATTGATTGCCTCTCGGGTTATAGTAAGGGCGAGATTCATGCATCTCTAGACGTTTGACCATATTCCTAGTATGTTGGCCTAACGGGGATTTCAGATAATCAAATGTTTAAGTTGAAGAGTTTTGTAACAACTCTTCTCACATTGATGGAATGATAAATAAGGAATCTAAGTGTAGGAGTGTATAAAAACTCATCCCACATATCTACATAGATAGAAGTTTAAGACCTTATACGTTCAAAGCTACATACTACAAATATTTTTTATCATTGTTTTAAGTAATTTCGAAATTATTAGACTAAATCGGTCGTAACTTTTCATAAGTTTGTCAAGAAATTTATGAAGAAAATCTTGCAATTTCCAAGTGGTTGCTCCAAGACCAAAGAATATAGTTTTGTGAAATATTAAACCTGGAAGATAATTGAATTTCCTGGATGGAAGAGCCATTTACAAAACCCGAATGGAGGCCCGACCCGCTAATTCATCTCCTCCAAATAGAGTTGAAATTTATTTGGTGTACAATTGAATCAAGAGAGTCTCAAACTCTCAATGAATCGCGTCAATAGCTATTCCTAAATCCACTTAGAAAATGAAAAAAAGTTTTGTCTTTCCAAACACAAGAAAAATGACCTTATTATTAATTGTATTATAATATCAAAAATAACAAAATATAACATTTATTTATTAAATGATTGAAAAAAATAAAAAAGTTAGTCAATAAAAAAGATAAATAATATATTAGGTATTATTGATTTGATAGTATAGGTTATTATAGGGTAAAGTTCTTCTATACGTATCTAACTTTACACATTTTGCTATTTTATTTATTGGATTTTATAATTTTCTATTTTTTATTGAATTTTTCATTTGTTGCTATTGTATGTATTAAACTTTTTATTATATATATTAAACTTTTAAAAAAATTTATGAAATCAAAATACACACAATAAAAAGTTTTAGAATTCAATACATATAAAAACAAAACGTGTAAAGATAAATAAATACATTTTAAAAAAATTACCTATTATTATATTATTAATAATAATAATAATATGTTCATATTTATATTTAACCTATTGCTTTTTTTTAAATCAGCAAACTAAATAAAATAAGTCCATCATATCAAACAAAGAAGCAAACTTATTTAAATAATGTGTGAACATACAATATTATTTAATTCATTTATTTTATCGATCTTAATTAATTTATGCATCTCACAATTCTTTTTATCAATCAAATCCATATTGATGTCTTCCTAAGAAAAGTGAAAGACGATAACAACTTCGCAGCGCAGTATTCAAGAAAGAAATTAGAAAGGTGGTTGTTTATTTGAAAATGCATATAAAGTTAAAAACCAAATAAACCTAACTTATAATAATTCTTTTTAATTATTAAAAACTCGATTAATAATGTTAAAAATTCATATGATTTTAATATTTAGCCAAAAGTATTTAATTATGTACATAAAAAAAGTTGTAATACACAACAACTTAATTTATTATTAACCTTTTGTATCTTATAAAAAAATTATGTTGTTTAGAAACTAGCTCCCTTGTAAAGGTGTATCCTACGTTTTTCTATCATTTAGAATTGAAAATTGTTGATATTTTATGATATGGCAAGTGTAATTTGAAGTTATGACGTTTGAGTTATTACGAAATGTTTTGAGCGCTTATTTGAACAAACCCATTAATTAATTAATTGAAGAAACTATTAAAAAAATACCTACAATTATCGGTAGAAATGACGTAAGAAATATATTATTATAATTATAATAATAAAAATAATAATAATGTGACATATGGGGATTTATTTAATGTGAAAGTGTATGCTAGTTTGGGGACGCCGAATTTTGCGCTCACGCTTTTGATCGCAACTGAAAGAGATGGTCAAACATAATTTAATATTGTTAAGTAAATAAAATATTATTATATAATTATACCTACAAATACAGCTTACAAATATATATATATATATATATATATATATATATATATATATATATAAATGCAGTCTACAACGAGAATATTTTTCTAATATTAATTTCATTAGTTGTCAGCGTCCGTATTTTTAGATATATTAATCTAATAAATACGGTTTTATAAGTTCAGATATTTTGATAAGGTTTTCTTTTTCTCACAAATGATAACATTATTTCACACAATTATATATATATATATATATATATATATATATATATATTAGTATGGTACCCGCGCAATGCGACGACATCAAATAGTTTCTACTCGATAACTTGTTCGTTTGGAAATTTACGTAATACGGTGACAACGAATAATTCTACATTGGTAACATGTCTATTTTTCTTTATTTTCCTGTTCTTAATCAACTCTTTTATATGAGCTATTTAAAAAATTTTAAAATATATGTTTATAAATTCTTATTATAGATTATTCAGATTTATGAGTTCTACTTAATTATACACATTTTCTGATAATTATGTTAAAATATTTATTACATGATATAATATTTAATATAAAAGGTTTGGTTATGAAAGTATTTTTTTATAATTAAGTTAATTTATTTGAATTTTTTAAATATGAAAAGTTTAGTTATTAAAATAGAATATAATATTCTTATTAACTCTATGTAATAGTTACTTTATATAATAGTTTCCATTTAGTTTATAGAGGGTAATTTAGTAATTTTAAAACACTTAAAATTTAAGAGATTAAGCAAAATGTCTAAATGCTTTATAATATAGTATAGATATGTGTGTGTGATAGAACTAAGAGAAAGTGTGATGTAGCAAAAGAAATGATAACGTCATTTATGACGTGTAATTGTGACATTAACAAATAGTTTACTCTGATTGATATATAATGGGAGAAAAAGTCATATTACATATAAATTCAATTTAATTAGGAGGGTTTGGATGTAAATTGAGTGAGTTGTATGAAATATGTGAAGAATTTTAAGAAAATTGTATACTAATGTAATTAATTACAGGTTGTTTGAAAATTATGCTTAATAACTTGTGATATATATTTGTGACCCTCTCATTTTTATCTACGTTTTGATATAAATGTTATCGTAATATAATGTTTTTTTAATTAGTATATTTTAATTGTTTATCCGTCGAGAGCAACTGGTAGGTAATTATTGAACATTTTATTCGTTTTTATATTCATTCCCTAATCTAGTCGATATAATAACTTATTTCTTAGTATTTATGTAGAAATTAGAAGGGGGTTGAATATTTTTTATGCCTATTTGTTTAAAACTTTTTAATCTCTTTAATGTAACACCCGCAAACCTGAGCTAGTAGACTAGCGGGTTTACGGTATGTGTTTATTTGTGTTTTAATTGCTTTAATTTTA
Organism: Dittrichia graveolens; assembly: GCA_038502395.1. Taxonomy (NCBI): domain Eukaryota; kingdom Viridiplantae; phylum Streptophyta; class Magnoliopsida; order Asterales; family Asteraceae; genus Dittrichia; species Dittrichia graveolens. The sequence continues at coordinate 114,901,313 of JARJIL010000001.1, read as the reverse complement.
TTATGTGATTAATTAAGTGAATTATTTTATTAATTAATTAATTGAAATTAGAATAATATGTATGTATGATAATATGTCCGTATATATGTATGAATGTATAATTGAGAGTGGGTTTTTACACGTGGGGTGTATGTTGGAAGTTGGTGACACCTCAATTTGCATGTAAACTTGATATGGGTGCTTTTCACCTACTCTTAATCTTTAAACCAAGAAATAGTGTGTGTGTATTTCTCTGCCAAGAAACCGAGAGGAAGAAGAGAAGGAAGGAAAAGAATCGGAATTTGATAGGGAGTTTTGTTAAATCAAGATTTAAGGTTGGTATGTTGAATTAACATGTTATTGTTCTTCTTGATATGTTATCTGATTTAAAAGAAATGATTTCTGTTTGAAGAGTGCATGTTAAATATAAATAACACCATAACCGATATTGATAGAATATGATTAGATGATTTTATGTGTTCATATTATTTATATATTTATATGATGATTCATTGCATGAAAATATGTTTAAAAGAGTTTAAATTTGTAACATCCTCAGATCGGGCCTAGTATTTAGAGTGGCTTTGGTATGTTAATTGTGATTAGTTGTGATTAATTACTTGTTAAGTATTATTACTTGGCGTCAATTAGTTTAATTAATTAAAAAGGAATATTTGAATTATATGTTAATACAAATATATGAGTACATGTACGGTTATATATGTATATGTGTACTAGTATGCATGGATGTGTAATGACACCTCATGCTACATATATTAAGAAAGGGATACGTGGGTTTATAGTAAGTTAACATCTGAATTGCCTTATCACTTGAAAACCGATTCCTTGTGTGTGTATGTGTTCTTGAGAGAATAGGCAAAGAAAACAAGCAAACTTGAAAAGTAGAAGTGTTGATTTGTTGAGTGTTAATTCAAAGAAAAGGTATGGTTGTAATCCTGGCCTGATGCTGATTATCTTAACATGTTTTGTTTGTAAAGATATGCTAAGAACATGAATACACCATTGTAGAAGTTTATATGTAAACTTGCTTGGTGGGTTTTACATGATTTGACATGTTAAAAAGGATTTGATGTGTTCTTGTTGTTCTATACATGTTATAAGGTGTTTATACATGTTTTAAAAGTGTTAATAATGGATTTGGAGTGTTTGAATCGGATTTGGAAAGTTGTGTTTTGCTGGAAATCCGACACTTGCATGGAGAAGACAATCCGGAAATAAGCGTGTCGCGGCGCTACGCTTAGGGTCGCGGCGCGATGAGGGTGGAATCCGGAGGTTTGGTTTCGGATTGTTAGAATCCGACTAAATGGCAAAACTGACCCTTGGAAATCCGAGACTTGGCAAAATCCGACACTTAAATCTGGGTTATTGAAAATCCGACTCGAAATCCGATTGATGGGTTCCGGATTTTGAAATCCGACACGGGTCGTGGCGCGACGGGCACTGTTTCAGAAAGTTGTTTATTTTTAATATGTTTTACTTGGTTTAAGTTAACATATTAACTATGTGATATGTGTTTATACATATGTGAATCATACATGCTTATGATTGATTAAAAGGATATACATTTATGTATTTGACATATATTTATGAATCGTTACTGATTTCAGTTTGTTGTGTTTTCAGGAACAAACAAGGCTCAGTAATATAAGATCACTGAGTGGAGTAACTGAAAGCAAGAGGTGAGTGGACGTTTACTCACAGATGTTATTAGTTGTAACTGGCTTGGGTTGCAACTGTTATTGGTTTGACGCATGGATAGATTGTGCATCTGATAATTGATTAACTGTTGATTGTTAATTAATTGTGTGTCAGTGCTATGTATACATGAGGATTGGGAAGTCAGCTTCGGCTGGGCATATGGGTTGGGTTTGTTTGCTACCGGCAAATCAGTATTGGGATCTTTTGATGCATTTGTTGCAACTTGAGGTAATACTGTGTGAGAATAGCAAATAAACTATCGGTAAACCTTTGCTTTGGCCGGCATTGGTTAAAGGTTCCTGCAGAACCGCCAGTCTTCCCGGGGCACGATTATCTGTTATGTGTTGTTGATATTGATGCGGTTATTTGCTGATATATCTGTTGTGGTTTTACTCCATTCACTTAGCTTTGTGCTAATCCCCCACCTCTCACTCTTTTTACAGGTTTTAGTAATTCAGCAGCTCGGCTGAGAGTGGTTAGCTTGGGGAGTAATCACCTAGGACTCTGATATAAGATTTTGTGGTGAGCCGTGTTTTGTAATACTGATATTTAAACAGTTGTGTTTGTACAGTTGTAAACACTTGGGTTGTTTAATTCGCTTCCGCAATGATTATGAAAACGAAAATTTTTGGGTTAAAAATACGGTGTTACAAAATTATGTTTCTGGAATGATGATTATAAATTTTTAAAAAAAAAATTGGGTTTGAGTTATGATGTCTTGAAGATGGCGGATTTAATGAGTTATCATGTCATCAGATTGTTGGGAAGAAGGTAATAAAAATCCGATTCTTGCTTAAAACCGGAAGTAGAGTATAAAACCGATACATGGAGAACCGATACATTGAAATCTTATACTTGGAAAGCGATGTCAGAATCCGATACCTAAATCCGGAATTAGAAATCCGGGAATAATGAAATCCGACACTCCTAAATCCGGGACTTTAAATCAAAATGCTTGAAATCCGATTAGGCAAATCCGACAGTGGAATTCATCGGATTCCTAAATCTGATAGTTGTGAAATCTAACCCTTGAGTTGCGTATTTTCAAAAGTCCGAGTGCAAATCCGATAGTTTCAAGAATCCGACACTTTGTGTTTTGATTTATATGTGTTCATTGATTGTTGATGTTATGTATGAATCAAATATATATATATATATATATCAGATATATTTACAAGACTTGAACTGATTGATTGCTATTGTGTTTTCAGGCAATCCAAAGACTCAGTAACATTAGATTTCTGAGTACTTCAACTGAGATTGAAAGGTGAGTGGATGTTGGATGCGAATGGGTAAAGATTTGGTTAATATCATTGATGTAATGCATGATTGTATGTGATGGTTTGATATTGGAACTGCTGATTGTGAATATTATGTATTGATGACTATTGCATGATTATTTGATCGATACGCACTCTTAGTATGATTTTGAGTTGCGTTTGAGAAGTCAGCTATACGTGGAATTGGGCTGGGCTCGTTTACTGGTTGGTTGAACAGTGGTAGCCTTACTGTCGCATATGTTGCTTCAGAGTGAGATTTCACTGTGCCAATTCAGTAGAGGGCTATCGGTAAACCTTTGCTTTGGCCGGCATTGGTTGTAGGTTCGGCGCCGAACCGCCGGTCTTCTTAGTGTTGTGATTACATGTTTAGTATTGGCTTGATGTTTGCTTTTAGGTTTGGCTTCTACTCACTTAGCTTTGTGCTAATTCCCCACAGTTGTTGCTTTTTGCAGGTTTGAGTTTGTGAGCGCTTGTGGAAAGAAAAGTTGACCTGACTCTGATGACTAGATTTAAAATGAAACGAGCCAGTCATTTGTAACATAGAGTTTTGTTTGTTGACTTTAAAGAATAGATATTTTGCTATGTAAACGTTGTGAATGAAATAAATGTTTAATTAATTATAGCTTCCGCAGCGCAAATTAAAAAAAATGGCTTAGAATTTATGGTGTTACATTTATTAATATTTTTATTTAAAAACTTTTATGTTAAACTCTTTAAAGTATATATATATATATATATATATATAGGTTAGAGATCAAGTAAAAAAGATTTTATGGTAAAAAGGGTAAGAAGCAACAATAAAAATCCTTTTTATTGATTAAAACTAGTTTTTTGTCGATTTATTTTTGATGAATCCAACATATTTATCACTTTTTACAGAGAAAAGAGATTTTCAAATACAGATTTTGAAACCAAAATTTTGGAATAATTTGTTGATGAACAAAATGCTTTCATCTAAAAAGTGATGAATATGTTGGATTCATAAAAAAATCGATGAAGAACTAGTTTTAATCAATAAAGATGATAAACTAACAATTATTAGTTGATGTATATACTAAAAAATTATCATTAATCATCCCTATTATACTTTTTACTTTAATTTCCTTTTTATTTGATCTCATCCCTATATATATATATATATATATATATATATATTCTTGTGCACTATGGAATCAATAATCAATAATATCAAACAAGATTATTAAAGTGCAAGTATGTAAAGAGTTTAAGGGTTATAGAGATAACACCGAGATTTATAGTGGTTCGGTTGAACTTCAACCTACACCAACTCCTTGACCTCCGTCAAGAGTTCCATTAGCACACGTGCAAAAAATCTCCTTAGAACAAAAGAGACCACCAGTTACAATCACTTTGATCCTAGGAGTAACCACCGCACAATGCTCTAATCCAAGAGCATCAAAGAGTTCTTCACCAAGAACCCAGAATGCCTCCAACGAGGACTTCTTGGCCTACACCATAGGACTTCATTGCCTCCACCGAGGTCTTCAACAAATACCGTCAAAAGGACTTTTAAAAGTGTTTTTCACCAAGAACACAAACCTAAGAACAATGTGGGGAATAATCAAACCTACATGTATCAAAGTTCTACAACTAGAACTATCTCTTAAAGTGATGATTTACAATTTACCTCACTACACTAATAATGATGTTTACAAGATAATCACTCACTTTAAACAAAAGGCAAGTGTATGTTTAGATGAATGTTCAAGGATTTCTCTCTCTCTTGATTTCTCTTGCCCTATTTGAGTTGTTGAAGAAAATATTCAAATTTTGAAGATTATGAACAACTCAAGAATCACACAATCATAAATATGAATTTGTTAGATCACAAGTGTGTGAATAATATTACAGAGGATTTTCTGTTCAATAGATGTATCCAAATGAAAACTAAATGTTGCTATTTATAGATAGAAGAGAGAGAAAATATCTAGCTGTCTGGTGCCTGTACGGTCGTAGCTCACGGTCGACCGTGGCCAGCGACCATGCGTCACCAGCACAACATCTTTGCCAGATTTTAAAATGCTACCGTTATGTACTTGACTTATATTTGAAATCTGTATTTTATCAGTACAATACGCATAATATTATATTATTATATTATGTACTTTGATTGACACGAAGAACAAGACAAGATTGTCTTTGAAATGTATGGTCCATATTGTGCCACCTTTGTACCTTTGTAGTGCACAAATATCAAGGTGAGATCTTCTTTTAAGATCTCATCTTATCCAACCAACCAAAAATAATACCTAGTATAATAGGGTTTTATTCAATATAGTTCTAATTTAAATCATAGTCATGAGACAATTTTAAGTTATTAGATTTCAAAATTCAATTGTTCAGATTCAATCTTAGATAATAATCAAAAGTAATAAGGGAGGGTATTTTTGATCTTATCCAATCAATTTCTCTCTCCTCTAATTTATTTAAAATTAATTATCTCATAAACGTTAATCTTTAGACGAAACGAATTATAACGTTGCGATCGTCGTGTTCCCCTCTTTCATTAGAAAGGTACCTTGATATACTTTCGACAAAAAAAAATTCTTCATTTTGTTAGGTTGGATTTAAATTTTATTAATATATAATCACATGTGATTCATAATAATATTACATGTGTTGTTTTATTGGTTTTTTTATCTTCTTAAATTGTATATCATTTAACATTTATTAATTTTGAATATATGCTTAAAAAATTAACGTTTGCTTAAAATCGTTTATACATATATGTACATATTCAATTTCACCCAATTCAATTGCATTGTCTACCTAGAATGCATATATTGTGTACTAGTAACACCATATCCCCTATATTAAAGGTCCAGATGTGTTCTCCTTTGAATTCGATGTCGTTTATATAATTATTCTCGTAATAATAATGGTTCTAGTTTGAACTATCCCTTTTGCAATCACATATGATTGAATAACAAATCTCATATTTTTTGGAATTCAATCACATGTGAATCTGTACAAACTCTCGTGTGACTCTGTTTACAAAATCACATATGATTAAATATGCAATCATATGTGATTGAATACCAATTCTTATGTTTTTGGTATTCAATCACATGTGATTCTGTACAAATTCTCATGTGATTCTGTATAAAATCACATGTGATTGAATACGCAATCACATGTGATTGATTCTGTCAAATCTGTGACATAAAATGCTACATTTAATCAAATCACACGTGATTATGTGCATGTATAAGAGATAGATTATCACATATGTTATGAAACAACTAATAAATTATAATCATTTTCAATTGTTGATGTTTTGTTACTAAACCATAAAATTTCGCCGGATTATCAAACACCACAAATCACGTAGATAATCGTTTTTTTCTTACGAGAGAATTTTTTTTAATAACTATATTAAGCACACCTCTATGAATAACATGTGATTATATATTAATAAAATTTAAGTCTAAGCTAACAAAATGATTTTTAATTTTTTTCAAAAGTATATCAAGTGACATCTCTAATAAAGAGGGGAACACAAGGATCGCAACGTTATAATTCGTTTCGTCTAACGATTAACGGTTTGTAAGATAAGTAATTTTAAATAAATTAGATGAGAGAGAAATTGGGGACCAATAGGCAAAAAGTTAGAAATGCGCTCCATCATACCCTTACATATTAATATATCAATTTTAATTATTATCTCTCTCAGGACTATGAATTAAATTAGGAACGTATTGAATATTTCTCCAGTATAATAATAACTCTTAAAAGTATCTTATTTGTACACAATAATGTATTTTTATGTTTTGTATAAATTGTCAACCAAAATATATTACGTTTTTGTTTGTGACAATATATTTTATAACTTTTGAACATGTGGAATCTTCTAATATAAAAAAAAGACTAATTTGTTTAAATTTATTAGACAATCTAAACCATTCATTTAAAAAATATTTAATCTTGACCATCCATTCACTTAAAATCAAAAAATCAATTTTGACTTTTTACAGTCAAAATTATTAGAGATAAGTTCATATATGCTCTTATTAAATCAAATAAAATCGTATTTGCCCACCTTAATTTACAAATATCATATTTACCCTTTATAATATTTCAAAATATCATATTTAACAAAATTCTTAGTTTTATCATTCTAAAATATTTTATAATCATTTTAATACCCTTTTAATTATAACTAATAACGTTTAATTTTATTAAATAAAAGACTAATTTGATAAGATTTATTAGACGGTCCAAACCAATAATTTAAAAAAATATTTAATCTTGATCTTTCATTTACTTAAAATTAAAAAATCAATTTTGACTTTTTAAAGTCAAAATTATTCGAGATAATTTCACCTATACCTTTATTAAATCATATAAAATCGTATTGCCCACTTTAATTTGCAAATATCATATTTACCCTTTATAATATTTTAAAATATCATAATTAACCAAATTCTTACTTTTATCATTTTAAAATATTTTATAATCATTTTAAAAATCTTTTTTAATTATAACTAATAAGGTTTAATGTTATTACTGTTAATTATAACAATAAGGATTGATAACTTATATAAAAAATACAATCATGTCTTTTCATATCATGAAAACCACGTTTCTGCCGTCAAGTCTGCCATCCCACTCGAGTCGATGTTTCCATTGCTAGTTAGAGTGTTGATGTCGTATGTTGTCAGTTTTTTAATTCGCGTTTTATTATTATTTAATACGTTTTTATTAATGTTTAATATTTATTATCGTTTAAACAAACCCGTGTATCACACGGGCATTTAGTCTAGTTGGTTTATAAAATATGAAATTACATTTGAGTAAAAATCGATTTCTATATGTTTGATATTGTTTGTTCAAAAATTGTTTTTACTAAATGGGTATCATATATGTTTGGCATTTATAAAATATGCATTCTTGATTTCCTTTTTAATCATTTTGTAATATCTTCGTTGTGATCGGTGTAAATTTATATTTAATCATTTATTTTGCCAAACTTATTATTTTCATATTAACTTGGATTTTTAGAATATAATTCCTTTTTAAATAAATATTAAAAATTGCGTCATCAAAACTTTTAAATAAATATTTATTTTTTTATTTCACTAACAATTACGATAAAATAATTAAAAATATACTATTTTTTAAAATTTTGTCGTATTACCTTAAACTTTATATGTTTAGTAACCACTTAGTGAGTATTTTAAAACTGTTGATTAGTGGCATAAAACTGCTTACAAAACTACCACTACTATACCACTACCACTTCAAGGCTCTTTAAAATTGATTGTTAGTTGTGAGTAAATAACCGTATAGAATCTATAACTCTACATAATTATTGTGTAGTGAAACAACCATAATGTTAGAGGGTTTGTAAGTACACATACAACTTAAAATTTTATATAAAGATTTTAATTGTCTAAGTTTACTTATTTTTAACTAATGACTTGGTACGTAAAATTAAGGTTATTATTACATGGATATTTGAATTTAATGTTATCTTTGTTTTCAATTATATTTAATTAAATAATAAATTATACTTAAACAATTTGCGTATGTATAAACATAATATGTTATCTGTTATGATCTTATTTTTATGTGATCTAATTTGTGTATACTTAGATTGATGTTATCATTATTTAATTTCTAATAAATTTAGTTCATAGTTTCAAAGATTCAAATATATAATTGGCTAATAAAAATGTCTTTTAAGCACTTGATATTATAACATCAACAATAATATTATGTTGTGTCTTTACAATGGGGACGCTTTATCACAGAAACACATTAATATTATACTGAAAAATTTTAGACGTGTAATATAATTTTATATTTTTTAAAAAGAGTATGTATAAAAAGTATTAAATATAAAAGTTTTATTTACGTACCCAAACACCGCGCGGGTATAACATTAGTTCATTATTATATATAAATACATATAAAATATTAACAAAAATAAATACATTAAATGTTATGTTATTTTTATTAAATATCGATTTAAGTAATTTACTTTTTTATTTACTAAGTATTTAACACACTTAAAAAAAGATTTAATTCAACAAAATGTATCCAACTTGTTATGTTTTGTTATTGTGTGTATTGAACTTTAAAATTTTCTATTGTATATATTAAACATTTAATTTGTTGCTATTGTATGTATTTTTGTTACATAAAAAAGGAAAAAAATGTATAAGTTTAGTACATACAATAGAAAGTTTAATACACACAATAACGACAAATGAAATGTTTGATACACACAATAGAACCTTTTAAAGTCCGATACACACAATAAAAAAACGAAACATGTTAGATATATTTTCGTGAACTAAACTCTAAAAAACACATACGCTTCTAGTTGTACTACTAATATACGTATATGGTCACCTGCAGCCTACTAAACCGGTAAAAACCTTCCAAAATCAGTAATAAAAGCCACTAACTAGTAATTTATTTCTTAATATGTATCATTTTTATAGGTAATTTACTTTTATGTTTATGGGCAAAGTATGTTCAAACTTTTGTATGTTGTACAAATATACACAAATAGTGACAACGGCAATTTTTATCCGACAGAAAAAAAATGACACGTATCCAAAACAGGTCAAAAGTATGTGGACACGAAAATAAATGAATCAAATTAGGGTTATACTGACAACTCGAAAGTGACATATATGACATGCATAATGGTAAAACTATAAAATTATAGCATTTTCTTTAATCCTTAAGGTTTAAATTTTGAAAAAGGAGACCTTGAATTAAAATGATTGACTGACATCTTAAGCAATAAATCTCTACAAACAAAAGTACAAAACCTTTAAAAGTTAAAAACTTAAAATAAACAATAAAAAATTAAGTTAAGACAATATTACAGTATTTTGGTATTTCTTATTTTGACTATACGGTTTTTATACTTTGACATTTAACTACTTTATGTGATATTTTAGTATTTTGAATTGGCTTTGTCATTGTATTTATTGATATAGTATTCTAATTTTTTTTGCTTGTTTAATAAAATTATTTATTAATAGTTGATAGAATTATAGAAGACGATGTTGTTTAGTAAATTCATTTATATATGTTGAATCAAAAAATAAAATAAAATTTTGAATCAAATTGAAACAAAAACACAAAAGTTGAATCCAATCAAAATGAAAATTAGATTTAAGTTAAAATCTTAACGAAAATCATATTTGAAATTTGTATCAAAATAAAATAGAAATTAGAAAAAACGAAAATGAAAATGAAAATGAAAATCGTAACTTCTCATTCTTACTACGTCTTTCTCTCTCCCCTCTCCCTCTCTATGTCTCTCTCCATCTTGCTCAGACAGAATCAAATGACACCATAACTTTCAAATTATGGAGTTAGTATGTACATATCTTGTTATATCGAATCTTTTATATATGAGGTTGATCCGTTCATTTGATTCTCACAAATCTTTATATATAATGTACTAGAACATCAACTTTCAGACCCTCCTCCAAGGCCTAAGCTATACAGAAGTAAATGATATATTTGTAAAACCATTCTTCATACACGTATGAATGAAATTAAAATATCATACTAGCTAGGTTTTAGTTGACATAATAGAACAATATATATATATATATGGACACAATGTTTGGCCTATACTAAGGGAGTGTTTGTTTAAGCTTTTTATTCTGGGCTTAAGCTTATGAGCTTTTAAGCTTTTGAGAGAAAAAAGTGTTTGGATTAGCTTAAAACTTATAAAAGGTGTTTGACTTAGCTTATTAATGTAAAATGATCAAAAAGGGCATCCTTATATTAGCTTATTAATGTAAAATGACCAAAAAATGGGGTATAAAGGTAAATGTGTAAAAATAAGCTCACAAGGAAGAAAATAAGTTGATTCAAGATGACCTATAAAAAATGACTTATTTTTATAAAAATAAGCTAATAAGCTTAGCCAAACACATAAAACATTATAAGCTCAAAACATAAGCTCATAAGGTAATAAGCCTAAAAAATAAACTAAAACAAACACCTCCTAATATAAGAAAAAGCTAGAAACATAAATTTTATATAAAAATAATAGTAGCACGTGTTACTTTTTTTAATCGAAAAGGTAATGACGTTCTATGACGTCGCTTTAGGCCTCCAAAAAACTTAAAGAGCCCTCATTCGATCAGATCAATTAAGGCCCTAGGCTACGTATATCGTGTCATTTATACCGACCTCTGGACGGTGTACGTTGAGAGGACAATGTCTGTATTACTATGCAATGATATATTAATTCTAACTTCTTCTTTTTTTTATTATAAATAAAATACATTTAAGTAATTTTTATATTAATTATCGCCTCCTTTACTAGAAACAAAAATGTCTTTTGATATAGCTAGCTTGTTTTCAACTTATGGATATATGCAATCTTGTTGGCTAAGATCACCTCTTTGTAACGCAGCCACATATCCCACGAAAGCGGCATTCATATAAGTCGTGGGTTCTAAGTGCGAAGAGTCTGATCTCGTGTCACTAAACCCGTCATTCCGGTCTGGCCTCCAACGATCGCACCCACATAAATATTTGGGTTTGGTTTACCAGAAGAATAGTAGCTCGCGTAGCCATCACTGCATCCCATGTTAGTCGGGTGGTTGTAGCCCGAATCAATGGATGCACCACGGTGATGCAACTGTGTCGGGTACTTGTTACCATACCCAACCATGTATGACATTTGTAAAGGGTTGTTCCCTAAAACGTAATCAACTTGTAAAATTTTGAAGCATCTAATTAGTGATAAGTTAATTTTAAGAAGTTTTTGTTGTTGGTTTTTATAAGAATTCACCTGGGATATGATTTTTCAAAAGATATTATCTGATTTGGAGTGAATTGGGCAGCACTGCAATGGACGGTTTCATTTTAGTATATTGGAGTAGGCAAGTAACACCATGGAAGCACTTGAAGCATATTGTAAATTGATGCTATCTCTAGTGTACCACCTGTGTATATATTATATATTATCATTTTGTTTTTTGTTTTTTTACTTTCTATAAAACCTTTAAAACCACACTTACAAACATTAAATCGGTCTTTTGGGCCTCTTAGAGTCCTACATGGGCCTGGCCCATTTCATGGTAATTTACTAACATTTTGTTTTATTAAATGATACCCAAAGTATTTTATTATTATTATTATTAGTGACTTTTAATATAAAATTATATTCATGTAGTTCTCCATGCTTAAGAGGAGTGGCTCTGATTAGTGTGGAGCCACTGTTGGGCCTGGCCCATTTCATAGTCTAAATACCTACTTTCTCCGCTCGCCTTGTAAAGCCAGGCCGAAGCCCATTATAACTCATCCTAATACAAAACCACATTTTTAAACTAGTAATATTTTTAAACTAGTAATATTTAGAGTAGAATTTTACATTGGTAACCAGAGTAGGAGCAGTAGAATAGGCACGAACCTGGTACGATCCTCGGTATTTGTCACCAAACTCAAACAGCTGAAAATTCATTTAATCTACAACAATTAGTTAGATACAATAATAAAAGAGAAAAAAGAAAATACTAAATTATATTAATAAACACTAAATTAAACTTCAATAACAAATCGTGTCACATACTTATTTCGCATGCCTTAGTAGAGTTGAAGAGTAATATGCATCAACCCGCTTAAAATTAAACAATCGATGCCGACGCTAGTACTGTGGCATCCGATTCTGCAGCCACCTCAGTTCCGGGCGAGCTCGAGTTGATCTCCATGACGGTTCGTGGTGTGTCCATATCCTCTGGCCGCTCCCAACATGCATGATCTCTATTTCCATCTCCTACCTATATAAATATAATAAAGTGGTACGTCTTCAAATTAGAACCCTTTGTATGACTTATTGTTTTTTGTTTCTCAACTTGAAAAGATTTCAATCCTCTGTTTATAAACTTAGTGGGTGAAACATGTGCTTTGAGTATGAAATCGGAGCCCCAACGGATTTAGGAACGGGGGTAACCGAGTTGACTCACTGAGTTTATCTGTTCCAGGTACTCGACAAGCTGATAGGATAGTACATGTCATCGCCCACCTGAACTTCACATTATCACCAGTGTAGTAATATCCCCCACTTAAATTCACCTATTACACGCTATAAACTTATTTTAATTAAAAGATCAAAATGTGCAAAAACTCAAAAAACTTTATCAATATTGTCATTGTATGCAATTAACTTTATTTTGTATCTAAAAATATATAGAACTTACAAATTTTGTTCATTGTATACACTTGGTAACCTGATTACTAGGTTACCGGTTATCGATTGACGATTGTATACAATGAACAAGATTTGAATTTTTTTTGTATTTTTAAGTACTAAAGTTCTTTTATTTTTTGTTAGGTTACCAGTAAGTTACCTAACTTGCATACAATGAACCAAATTTGTAAGTTTTGTATTTTTTAGGTACAAAATAAATTTGGTTGCATACAATGATAAATATTAAACATTAATAAAAATATATCAAATAATTATAAAACACGAAAAAATATGAATTTGAAAGGATGATGGTAATAAGAATTAAAAAAATATATGTACAAATAGTAAAGAAATGATTATATACTACACGTTTTAGAAATCAATCAAACAGTTGTCAAATTTAGCGTCTCAGTAGTAAAATAATCTACACGAGCATATCTAAAAAATAAAATAAAAATTAAATATACTTTGATAATATTTTAATGAATTGATTATTATTGTTTAATTGGCAGGGTTTATCTATCGGATAAAGCGTTAACGCTTTAAAATTTAAAACGTAAGACGATCGGATACCAACCTTTAAAGTTAAAATTGATTTTAATTTTGACTAATGAATGCCTATGACTAATCAATTAAAAATATTTTTAATTTTGACTGAATGAAGGGTTAAGATTACCTAATTAGATTGATTAATTCTTTTTTATTAATATTAGAATTAATTAGCTATATACATACATACATTCTTGGACTCGCCATCAATGAGGGCCGAGTCATCACGCCATTAACTCGTTGAGTCGAAGGCAGTTTTCCAGAGCGATGACCTTCAAAGAACAATATAGCCTTGCTAATTGCATCTTAATTTGTAGTCATGGTTAATTGTGGCTTGTGCACTTGGGCTAGCCATGGTGCACCATAAGACTAGAGCCAGAACCAGCATATTTTTCGATTGCTTGTTTGTAGTCTCACCATGGTGGTTATATTTATAGAAGTTGAAATTAGCATACTTCGATCTTATGATGTCGGAAATAGTTTTGGTTAATGTGTCGGAGCTCGCGTGTGAGATCTAAAATATTATGGTAATTTTACTAAACGATCACCGATATTAAGTGGTTACATTGTTACAGATATTTGCTGGTCGACCCATAATATTGATCGCAAGTAGCATAAGAAAAATAAAATTGTAAAACTAGTTAGTCGATATATCAATTTAATAATCATTCACCAACTAAAAAATTTAACGACTTCAAATGTTCAAACAACTCTTGAGTTCAAGCATATAAAAAAATAAAATAGTGTAAATATGAAAACTTATATAAGCAACCTATAATAATCAATTAACCTAATCAAATTGTACCATCTAATTATAGTAAAGATATTCTAAGAACCAAACGCAAGACATACTCTCATTGATTGATCATGACAATTGCATGAATCACAAACTTCATTTCTTGCCGTGCTTGAACTTTTCCTTAAACCATTAATTATACATCGTCCTTATTTTATTTATTAATATTATTAAAGAGAGAAAGAGGGACGAAGAGAGAGAAGTAAATGGATGAGAGAGAGAAAAGAAACAATAGATAGATAGAAAGAAGAAAGAAAAAAAGGGTGAAATTCTAGGTGGTGCGTCTTGGGTTGAGAAATCCGGAATAAGGGGTTTGCAAGGTACGAGTGGAGGTGATTTGAAGGGCGGATTACACATAATAGATTACAAATGGACTTATGTGAGTGTGTTTTAATCATTAGTGCAATGCATATTTACTTTATGTTTGAATCTTTTTTCTTTTGATAAATTATTTATAAAAAAAGGTAAAATAAATGTCAAAATGTATTACTAAAGGTAACGTGTATTTTTTTTCTTTTTAATCTAGAGGTTATGCGTTTATCTCTATTAGTTGCATTAAATGATTGGATGAGGTTTTTTTTGAGTTTCCTCATGTAAGAATGGCAATTCGATAACTTATATAATGAAAAAATTATGAAAAATTGATTGTATTATTTTTTTTTAAAATTGTTATATACAATAATAACTAAAACAAAGTTCATTATATTTTCATAAAATTTGCTACTTTATATTTAATAAGTCTTTTAATTAATAATATTAATAAATGTATAGCCATTAATTTAGATATAAATTAAATTATTAAATATAAAACATCTATTTTGGTAAAAATTGAAATCTATTTTGATTTTATTTGTCAATAATCTCAAATACTTACGCACTCAAACTTGATTCAAGACATCTTAATCGATTTAAAAGTTATAAACGCCATCTTATAATATTATCTGTTTTTAAAATATCATTTCTATAATTTTTTAATAAACGATCCATATTGTTATAAACCTTTTAAAACTTAACTAGTTGAATAATCTGTGCACACACGAGATAAGCTTTAAGAAACCTAAAATATTTAACATATAAAGCATAAATAAAATATATAAAACAATTTAAACAAACAGAATCATATCCATAGAAAAATAACTAATAAAACAACATATTTATCACATGTTTGAAGATTGAATAAAGACAAGCTTTCTTATTTTCAGTAGTACTTCTTTGTATACTACATTTATAGTTTTATTTGCTAGGTTACTATCATCCTCATATAGATAAAACCTTGAGAGAATTAAATATATTTTGTGTGTACATTGATTCTTAAAAATGATATAAAACTTCACCTTAATATATATTAACTGAAGTGAATTATGATACTTTCATGGTGTTTAACAATGATATCATCTAATCATTTATGTGTCCAACCTCTTTATTTGTTAAAACAAAATTACTCTCTCTTAAAAATAATTTCGATAAAAAAATATGTTCATTGATATCATGTAATTGCTTATGTACTCAACCTCTTCGTTTATTAGATGCCCATATGATACACAGTTAGTCATAATTTTTTATCAAAGTATAATTATAAAAAAAACATAGTATATTGAAAATGAGAGTCAAATATCTTAGTATAAATAATTAATGTTTCTTAATTTTAAAATATTAAGGATTATTTTAAAATATAATTTAACCATAATTTATGATTGTTATTATATAAAACCCAAATTATAAATCATAACAAATACATAGATCACCTTATTACTTATTAGTTCATAATAACATTGTCTCAAAATTCGAATGTCATGCTTATAACCTTCTTTTTTACATACAAAACTTCGGCCAGTTAATCACTTACAAATAATGTGTTTAGTAAAATCATTGCAGTTTAATCTATATTTTATTATAAAATCATTGACATCAAAAACAGATCGACAGTTTAACGCTGTATTATTACGTCAACGAAAAGGATAATTGATTTAGGTATATTTTTATACTCTAAATCAAAAATACATCATAAAGAATGATTACTAATTTAGTGATTCACAACATAAAATTTAACCATAAATATGTCCACTAGTTTAGAGTTTTATAAGAATGATAAACAAGAAAATACTTATTCTCATTTAGAAAAGATTTAAGTCTCATTACATTTCGATTTACATAAAACAAAAGATAGTAACTCAATTTTTTCAATGGTTATGAAACATATTTTTTTTAATTATGTTCCAGATTAAGGTAAAATTTACATCCAAACATAGATAAAAATGAGACAATTTTAAATATATATAATTGTATTTATACAAATCATGATACATTAAAAGTTATAAAGAAAAACTAACACTACAAGAATTATAGTCTTTTGCGGCGACAAATGTCGACGCTAAAGATTCGGTAAAAGACAAAACGTTAGTCAGACTTGCTGACTTTCAACACAAGGCCTTTTTGCAGCATCACTGTCGCTGCAAAAGGTCTAATGATATTTTCTATTATTTATTTTCCCACAGAAAAAAAGGCGCGATGTTTTCCCTCGCGAGTGAATTAATTGTCGCCGCAAAAAGGTTATTATTATTTTTTTATTTCTTAGTTTTCATATATTACATTTTTATTTATTTTATAAATAAAATATCATGTGTCACCGCAAATAGTGTCACTGCAAAAAACTTTACGGGATATATAGTTTCTTTTCTTCTTTTTCTTTCATTTCTACAAACCTTACGCCTGACCTTATCCGACCGATGGTATTTATGGGTTATATTAACTTCTAACGGGTCATAATTGGTATCTATAGGTTATATTTACTTCTAATGTGTCATAATTGGTATCTATGTGTTATATTCACTTCTAACGGATCAAAATTGGTATCTATGAGTTATATTCACTTCTAACGGGTCAAAATGGCTATGTATGACTTATATTCATTTCTAACGGGTCAAAATTGTTGTGTATGACTTATATTTACTTGTAATGGGTTATAATTGGTATCTATGGGTTATATTCACTTCTAACGCGTCATAATTGGTATCTATGTGTTATATTCACTTCTAACGGGTCAAAATTGCTATGTATGACTTATATTCACTTCTAACGGATCAAAATTGCTATAATGCTATGTATGACTTATATTTACTTGTAACGGGTCATAATTAATATCTATATATTATATTCGCTTCTAATGGGTCATAATTGCTATGTATGACTTATATTCACTTGTAACGGGACATAATTGGTTGACTTGTTTGTTTTATCGTTATTAAGTATATATTCATTTCATTTGTTTATAGCGTGACCCGGAAACGTTGCAACCCCCTAGACTTATTGACCAGTATGCTCTGATGCATGATCACGCAATGGCGTCTTTACTCATGAGGCTCTTGCTGAAAACCATTTAAGTAATTATTTATATTTTATATACTTAACATACGATATAATTTATATATAGATATATTTATAATTATATATATGTATATATATAATATATATATATATTATATATATGATAACAATCATTCTTGTCTTATAATTACACAGCGTCGTATGCTCTTTTTTAGGGAAGCTCAAGTTGGGAGCCAGAATCCGTTGAGTGAAGAAGAAATCCTGAGGTCGGTGTTGGGTGAAGACTCGTGGTGAAGACTGATATGGTATCAAGCCTTACTTCAGGCAGGTATAGTATCAATCTTCCCTCATCTTCCCAAAATCAGAACCAGCTCAACACTGATATGGCTCGTGGTGAAGACTCTAGCGATTAAGACAATAGTTATAATTAGTTGGTTGAAAAACATGTGATTGGTTTTAAAACATTTATGTTAACTTTGAAACTATCGTTTGTTTTGTATAAAGTAGTTGTTTGAGATCGTTATATATGTTACATTGGTTTATTGTTGTTGTTGACATCTGGAATTAGCAGATTTATAATTATTATCCAGAAATACCGGGTGGAATAACAATTACAGCAAGTTGCTGTTAAATTTTTTGGACACTATTTGCGGTGACATGTCGCCTTAAAAGACTTTTTGCGGCGACAAACTGCTGTTAATATATTATTATTAAGTAAAAATAATTAAATATATGTCGCCGTTAAAAATTAATACGTCACGGCAAAAAGTGTTTAATAAATTATTAATTATAAAAAAATAATTAAATAAGTGTCGCCGCTAAAAATGAACACGTCGCCGCAAAAAAGGAAAATGTCGCCGCAAATAGTCTACACGTGGCAAGATCTGGGGTCGGTAAGTTTCGCCGCTAATAGTTAAAATTTTCGCCGCAAATAAGTGTTTGGGGCGAGTTTTTTGCAGCAAATCATTTGCGGTGACGTGTCGCCTCAAAAGAGTTTTTGCGGCGACATTGTTTTTAGTAGTGTATAAACATATATAATCAAATACATCCATTAAATACAAATATATATTTTATACAAACACCCTATATATTTTTATATAGCTCTCATTCTAATTGTAGAAGTTAAAATTAAAAGTTTTGGTCAAAATTGAGAAAATAAGAGGTTTTGATTGGTTAATTGCATTTTTATTTAAGAAAGTTTTCCCAACATCGATTTTCTTTTAATATATATAGATTAATCTCTTATTCAACTTTATTACACAATCATAACTATTCATTTGGTCAAAAAATTTTAATTATGCAATCTCAGTCTTTCATTTGCTCAAAATTAAAAACTAATTTTGACTATAAGGTAGTAAGGCGTGATCATTATCAAGTCTAAAAAAATAATTTATTATCAATTTATTTAATAATATACAACAAATTTCAATAAGTTATTTTTTTTAAGCGTTCCCTATTTATTTAATTGATTTCTAAACTATGTAGTATATAAATATTTATGTACTGTTTGAGCATAAATCGATCTTTTAAAAATTCTTATTATTTATCATTCTTTTATATTTTTATTCTTTCACATCTTAATTATATATTTTCTTATTAATGTTTACTATTTATCATTTTTATTTAATAATAATAATAATAATAACAACACCAAATTAAGTGAATGTCAAGTTTCCAAACAACCCGCAACAACGATTCATGTGTTATGTTCACTCAAGAGAAACTGGACTAGTTGTTTAACAACACATACATACATATACATATCTATATATATATATACATATACATATACATATCTATATATATATATATATGTTAAAATATATATTTACCATGGATGTAAATTAATGTATGCATGAATTGACGAGAGCGTTACACATCATGTAATTGAAGGGTGGCTGGTTTTTTAGCTTAGCTATATCTTTTAACAACGTACGTCGTCGTCGTGTATAGTTCAACAAAATTAGGTAATATTTAGTTGGTTTTCTTTATGTTATACAAGTCACAGTCTCCTCTCTCTCTCTCTCTCTCTCTCTCTCTCTCTCTCTCTCTCTCTCTCTCTCTCTCTCCAGATATATATAACAAAGTACGTGTGCGGGGCAGACCAACCTCTTTTATCTGCCAACACACCTTCACATTTCAAACTACAAAACATTCAATCACCTTCCTCTCTCTCTCTCTCTCTCTCTCATGGAAGGAGATGAACATTCTTCACAAGCTCCTACTATGAACGACGACAACAGCAACAACGTTATAAACATGAATAATAATCCATATAATCTACTGGATTACAACATGACTACCACCCCTTTCATCAATAATATTCCAATATTTCAGTACCCTACTTCTTCATCGGCTTCTCCTGCTAATTTACCACAACTACCACTAACCATGCCTCATCATCTTGTTGATAATAATAATATTAGTTTGGAAAGCAGCAATGTGGACTGGGTTAGCCTTCTTTCTGGTTTCATGAATGGAGATCATCAGGGATCATCAATGATGATGGGAAGAGAACAAGGAGATATTGAAAATATTAATATTAATGGTAAATCCATGAAAAGTGGGAAGATCAGGGGTAAGAAAGTAACTCCATCTAGGGTTGCATTTCATACAAGGAGCACCGAAGATATTCTTGATGATGGATATAAATGGAGAAAATATGGTCAGAAATCTGTCAAAAATAGTCATCATCCAAGGTACTACTTCATTCATTAATTCATTCATTATAAATGGAGAAAGTTGCCGTATTCATATGTGTGTGTGTGTTATAGCTTTGATATGATGTATGTCCAAAACCCACATCTTAAGTGCAGAGAAAATAGTTTTTTTTTTTTTACTTTCATATTATATCTCAACAAAAAATAATTTCTACATTTTTTTCGTTTACATGTTCATGTTGTTATCTACGAATTTTTTATATTTATTTTTTTGTTATTTTTGAAAAAAATAATATATATACAAGTATAAGTATTATTAAGAGATATTATCTATATCATGTGTCTTATAAATCAGATTTTATGATTTGAAGTAATTATGATAGCCCCTAATTAATTAATCATGTGTTTCCGGTATGAACTTCTTGATATAAAATTTTTTCATATATATAACAAACTTTATTTTTTAAAAAATAATTCAATCAATTTTTATAATCATTCTATTATACGTAAATAAAAAAATTTTATATCTGATTTTTAGTTACCATTATATACAATAAACTTTGTATATATTGTATATAACTTACATACAATGATAGAATTATGAAAGTTGATAGTATTATCAATATGTCATTAACTATAACTTTAATTTAAATTAGGCATGGTTAAGTAAATTAATTTTAAGTTCGACTATTTTATGAAAATGCTAACTTTTAAGTTAGAGTAAAGAGTTTAGAAGATTTCTAACACACTCGATCTTATAAACATGAATACGTGATTGTTTTTTTCTATATATACAAGCAATGATAAAAATGAACAAAGGGTTCTTTTAATGATTTGAAATATATATTCCTATAAACAAAGTAATTACTTTGATATATGTCATGATTTACAAGTTGTTTGTGCAATATATATAGTTTCTTTATATAGAAAATAGTTTTTCTCTTTTACCTTTTACATATATATTATTCAAAGATATTAGAAATTTGCCAGTTTGATAAATGTAATTAAGCCTTCTATCTTAATAAAATTTCTACTTTTTTTCATGAAAAAAATAACCATTCATGTTTTTTCTTTACAAATAATTTATTGAGTACTGTATCACGTCAAATTAGTGTAACTTTATAATTCGTTTAATAAGAGTTATGAGTTATTTCATTTATTTACAATTGATTTAAACTTAAAAAAATTACAAACTTACATAATATGATATTTTACTTAACGAAGAGCCTCTTATAAGCAAATATTATTATTTCATGTGATCCTTTTCTTTTAGTTTTAAAGTTTCTTTTTAATCTTTGATCCGTTCTCCAAGAATTTTTTTTCTTTTTTTAACAAAGAGCTTCTACAATTTGTTTTCTTTCTTAATTTTTCGTTACTCCACCATGCAAAGCTAGCTAATATGCAACCAAGACAAGACCAAAGAGTCAAATTAAAAGTCAAAATGAAACCATTATCATATCTATCCTCTTAATTTTTAGGAACTCCAGAAACTAACCATCTCCAGTGAGGATTGTATAATTAACTTTATTTATTCTTTAGATAATATATTAGAGATGTATACATCATTAAGATTATTTTTAATTATCTTCAGAAAAGTACACGCATTGAATTTTGCGCAACACTTAAATAACTTTTCCGTAATAATTACCTGCTTGTTGAAAGATCGAGCGACATCACACACACACACACACACACACATATATATATATATATATATATATATATATATACCGCTTTTTGACCTCTGTCTCTCGTTGGTGAGCAAAAAAGAGTAAATAAGTTGACCTAACATTTCTCCCCTAACTACTATCAAAGTCTTTTATATATAGATCGAAGAATACGAAAAACTAACTACCTTAATTAACTTATAAAAATATTTACTAGAGGCCGGAACTAATTATATACTACTAATTATACATAAATTCCATGTTAATTTAGCTACTTCACTTTTCTAATTTACTCATTTATTTGATTTTACTCAAAAAAAATTCAAGACAAACCTTTTTAATGTAACAAAATTTTAAGGTATGCATATTTTTATAACTTTTTTGTTAATATATTTATATCAAACTTTCCATAAATTAATTAAGTTGATTGGTCATGTTCTCTTTAACAAAAATCAATGGCTCGATCTTTCAAAACGTATCAAATTTACTTTAAAGAAAGGTTCCAACAGTTTTTGTTACGAAAGGATCGATCTTGATCGTTTCATAAATTTATATATAGTTAATGATTAAATCAATATAATTTTAATTGTACGTTAATTGAGACCTTAAAAATCAACGGTCGTTGTACATGCATAGATACATGTCAAGTTACTTATGATCATTTAGACGTACACATGCATTTTTACACGCAGTTTATGCATATATACTCTAAATATATGTCCCGCAAATTTAATTTATAGAGTAATCGTTATAAGTTGTCTCTCTCTCTCTCTCTATATATATATATATATTATTAATTAACAAGTAATATATATTTAATTTGTATTAATTTGTTTGTGGGTGTAAATTAAATGATGGAAGGAGTTACTATAGGTGCACTCATCATACATGCAATGTGAAGAAGCAAATTCAAAGGCTCTCAAAAGACAACTCCATTGTGGTGACAACTTATGAAGGCGTTCACAATCATCCTTGTGAGAAGCTCATGGAGACTTTGACTCCACTTCTCAAGCAACTCCAGTTTCTCTCCAGATTCTAAATCATCATGTCATCAATCCAACAAATTAATTAATTAAACAACCACTTACTTTTAATTAGTTAATTAATTTGTACATTAATTTCTACCAACGATTGACAAACGACGACGTTAATCTTAATTTCTCCTTGCTTTCCTAGCTAATGGTACGAGTATGAAAGCATGCATCAAGATCGAAATATATGGAACTTAATTGCATTCCAGAGAGAAATTTATAAGGAAAGCCTGTATGTGACATTAGTGTATAACCTTTATTGTATTAACGGATCATATATATATAATTAAGATGTAAATCTTTCATATTTTGTGGATTATATATGACACTTAGAGTAGCAGATCGAAACACGATCTATATATATATAACCATGCACGCAGTATGGGAGGTTGAACCCCGCGGGGTGTTCATGTGGCACCAGCCAACTTGGAAAGAACAACAATACCCTTGTCATTTTACACTGTGTAGCCACAAGCGATCGACCCCGCAACCCTAATCGACCCCCACAGCCTCTCTCCCCTCTTTGTCATAGTCTCTTTATCTCTCACACACATACATGTAACACATTTGTTACTTGAAAATAGTGAAAATATATTGAGAGGTGGAAAAATAATCATTTCCTAGGTTAAAATATGGGGGAAATTGGTGTAGAAAGAGTAATATGACACTTTTACACCGCATATATGCTCCAAGGCGGGTGGATTAAATATGTAAATCAAGCACAATTATATTGGAGGGCCTAAAATAGTTTAATATTTGATTTCATACCCATTAAATATTAATTATTTTTGTTAGACTTTGCATGGTAGGATTTTCAAAAAATCATTCAACACATCAAAAGCAAAACACAAAGATTAAACACATGTCAAGACTCAAGACCAATTTTATTCTACCAAATTCCTTCCACCGAAACCATACACAACAAAATCAAGCAAAAAAACATAAACAAAAAGCTTAAAGGATTATACCACAACCAAGTGTATGAAAGCTTCAAAGTAGATTGAAGTTTAGAGAAAATTAGGGTGTCACAAGTTTGTTACTTCGCCTCTAATAACTTTAAATCAAACCTTTGTAACTAGCAGAATCAAGTGGAAACTGTCAAGTTAATTGTTCCTAGAAAAATCTACATTAAATAATTAAGGAAAACATGTTCTAGCTGTTAAGAAAGGGGCACGACGGTGCATAGTGGATGCATTTCCCGTGCACCACCGGCACATCATTGCACCTAGGCATGGTTGTCTGATGCTTGCCACCATGAGTCCAGAGCTACTGAGCATGATGGGCACCGGTGCTTACGACATATATGATCCATCATTTGAGGGACATGTTCCTGGCTCAGGTTTAGACAAATAGGTAAGATGCCACTTGGACATTATCTACGTGCAAGATGGCTAAGGAGACCTCGGTGAGCAACCATGTGATAAAAAATCAAGGGCATATTGACCACTTGGAAAGGCTTAGACATCTGGTCCAATTGCAGCTGGCAATGGATATAATACTCAACTCGTTGTCGGATGTTATAATTAGTTTGTAATCAATTACAACACGAATGATATAAATAAATCACAGCTGAGCTACACTCTATATTCAAGACGGCCGAGTTGAGTATGGATTAAGTCCAAAGATGTCCTGATGGTTAAGAACGAGGGCATGAGAAGAGGAAAAGGCGCAACGAAAGAGAAAAGGGTCACACCCAGGCAAAAGGCAAGGGCAAGGGCAAAAGGGACAAGGCAAATAAGACTAGGGTTGTGAATCGCTACTTCAAGCACAATTAGGTCAAGCATTGAAAGCAAGATTGCCGGAAGCATCACGAGACGACTAGTAAAGCTAACACCTCGACTATTTAGTGACTAACTTCGGTTACACTTTTTACAAGTATTGGATACGAGTATACTAATAGTTTGCAATTTCATTGCAGGTGCCAATGAAAGTGAGGAGTCCGGCACATGGAGATCTAGGCATTTGGAACGCAGCACGACGGACATTATATGGTTTTTAGTATTTTCTAGATTTTTTAAAGATTGTAATCGTACTTAAATATTCTTATTTTTCTTAATATTTTTTGTTTATTTATAAGATTGTTAACTTCTAAATATTCATATGCATATTTGTTGAATCTGGTTTTCAAATTGGACTTGAATAAGGACAAAAAATCAAGTTTGAATTGTTATAGATTCACTAATTAAATCTAATGCTTAAAATAAATTTGTTCTTCATTATTGCCTACAACCCAAAGTATATCACTTAACTAATAGCATATTCTTTTTGGATACTTCGCCAACAAAAGGTTTATGTTGTTAAACAAGTTTTTCTAAGATATATAAAAGTAACATATGGAATAACAGATATTATTTTAAAGAGACGTGTTTTGGGATAAAACATTCGGAAGTATAATGTAGATTATAAAAGCGATTATAATCGGTACTTTCATACTTGTATGTTTTAATAAGAATTTAAAATATTTTATAAGTGTCTTATACTGTAATAATATTGATTTGGTAAAAATACATTCCGTTATCGGAATTAAGTAGATGCGAATGTCTAATAGGTTTTATAAACTTTAAAATCCTTATAATTTGGGTTTCAGACCTATGCATTTGTTACATGAAACTAATGGTTTAACCAAGTTGTCAAGTTTTAACTAGGTCAAAATGATAGTTTAAGTATAGTAAGATTTCATAAAGGTTAGTTAAGCATTGGATCTATGTAAATATCTATTGGAGACATTTAGATTGTTTATTTATTAATTCTCAGAATTTGAAATATGTGAACAAGATTAATAATTTTTCTAAAACCTAATCGGATCATGTCTTGAACTTAATAGTCGTTTTATATGATAAAACCCAACAATGAACAGAAAACTCTAACACCATGTCATCAAACTCGTCCAAAGGAGAATCATATGATTGATTTGAGCTACAGTTTAATAAAGATTTGCAAATATTGGATGTGTTTAGCGGAGGTAGCTGATAGTTGGAAGATATATCTATATATGTATTTAGCAAAATAGTTGGTAGCTCAAACTAAATATTGTAAAATGATAAAATAAGAGGAATTGTTATGCAATTAAATAGGGTATTTCAGTAATTTTATATCTAAAAAGCTTCTAGCTAGTTTTAAAAGCTACTTCAAGAATCTTTTTATTTTAGAGTTTTTCGTTTAAAAAAACTTTCAGCTTTTTCATCCGAACAAGACTTGTAGTTATTTATTCCAAAATGAAAACATGATCAACATTTGCGAATACACTAAAAAAGGTTCATTTGGTAGGCGTACAGTCGTATCACGTGTCCGCCGCATCTGTTAATAACAGAAAATATTGAAAACATAACCACAAAGAAATCAAAAAAAAGCCCTGCCAAACAATAATCAAGCTGCTAGCAGATGCCAATGACTTTAAATACACCAAAATAACCAAATGATTTATATATAAAATAACAGAACAGTTCATGATCCAATATTCAAGATTCTAAACTATAGCCACCCAGATTATGCTACAATGCATATACACTATGGATGATCCCTACATTTTTATGTTTCAAAGCATATACTTCCAATGCTAATGCCTAGATACATTAGAAAGAACATAAAAGCAAACATTTCTACAACAATAATGTCGCGGTACCTGGAACTTCACTTATCTGGCGAAACCCTAGCACCAGCTCCAGCCATGCTACTATCTGAACAAGAACCAGGACTGGTTGCTCCAGGTTGAGGAGTCTGAGCTCTGGTATTAGCCATTAGTGCTTGTAAATGAGGCGGTATGAATGGTCTGGGAGTGTTTAATACTGGTGGTGGTCTAGCGGCTTGAACCGGTTGGTTTGGGTGGATTATGTACTGGTTTAGAGCTTCTGTGTATGCCCGCCCAGACAGACTTCCTCTCATGCGTCCACTTGGCCTCCAGTTTTCCTCTACTGCTGCATCTAATGAATTCCCTGGATCCATGGTAACATCGGGTTAACTTCAAGGTAACAAATTATTACTTCTTTTTTTGGGTTGATGTGTGTGTGTGTGTTTTTTCTCTTTTCTGGGTGTGGGATGGAAAGAATAAGCTTTTGGGTTCAGTTCAAAATCACCATTTTGCCCGTCATTATATAATGCAAATTGCAAATGAGTTGCAACATAGTGTCATCACTAATCCATATCTGGTCAATTAGCAAAAGTCACTGTTTCACCATGGCATAGACGTTTTTCGGCCTTTCAGGGTCATTAAGGATTCCAGAATGAAGTTATCACATGATGAATTTATTTCAAAAGGGATTTCCCGCTTTGGCAGGTCCACAAAGAATCGAACTATGCTCTGATGTACACAACCTAACCAATTATGTGGCCGTTTCCTATGCCATCCAAGATGTGGGAACCCGGCGAGGATTACCCGGGTCTCTTCTGAGACTTCTCATGCATCCTACCACTTGGCTATCTTGATATGGTGAAGTATTCTATGATGAATGTTGTGTTAAAATTTGATTAGATTTGATTTAGTTTGTTTGGTTATCATCTTAAGTTTGGGATTTATATTCCTAATCGAAGTCATTGCCTTCTAGGATCCATACGCTTTTGATTAATCCTTATTTTAGGATTGATCCTTAATTATTCCTATAAGTATTTGCTTTTGTTTTAGGTTTTCCATTCTGTGGGTTGAGTTATTGAACAATTAATCAATTAACTAATTGCCCAATTGTGCTTCCTTCGAGTGTTCTTCAGATTTGTGTGTTAGTTGGCCTTTTGATCATATTAATTAGTTATCATTTGTTGTCAATAGGATTCCCACGGTTCGTGGACATGGAAGACCGATTGGTAGAGGAACCGACATAGGAAACAATATAGCCAACCACCGTGATCTAATATGGAGATTGAATGCCAAGTACATCATTAAGGGAAAGTGTGTAATATGACCTATCATTTGCAACTTTGTAATCATGTACTTCGTTGACATTCTAGATTGTAGAAGGAGCAAGAGGCGGCATTTGTTGCGTCTTCAACAACCATCTTAACGGAGCACGAGTTATATGCTAATAGTAATTAGTAAGAAGTGCCACTTTCTTACTAATGAAATTTTTTCATGGATAAATGGTTTTTGTGAGGGTAAACACACAAATGACACAAAAGTAGCAGCAATCTAAATACTATTAACCACATTTGTAGCTTTCATGGCTTGGCTCTTTCTATTGATGTTTCATCCGTTACTTTAGCAACATTTTAGCACCCAATTTCATGGCCGAGTGTGTGATGACAACACCAATGAACTAAAGAGATAGTGCGGCGAGCACGCACACACACATACGTGTGTGCGAGCTTTGATCTCAGCATTAGCTAACTTTGATGGTATATTTTACGTAAAGTGTGATGAATCGGGCCTCCGCATCCTGAACGTGTGGAGTCAGAGTCCGCAACCTCTAGCCTTCTGCAGTGTTGTAAAACTCGGCCTAGGCGGCCGACTAGTTGGCACCTAGTTGGTAGTCGAGCATAGACCTTGGCAAATAGTGGCTACTCGGACTCATTCCTCGGTTTAGGTCAAAGTCGGGGCTACTTAACTAGGTGGTCAATGAAGTCAAAGTTTTTTTTATTTTCTCATTAAACGCATAGTGATAGTGTGATACTTCAAGTTTCATTATTTCTTGAGTATTATTTTGATATTTGGAAATTGGAATTGAATAATTCATAGTTCACCAATTTATTTTTTATTAGTGTTGGTTACTTCAAAGTCCAACAGTGTTTGTATTTGAAGTCTAAAACAATTATATTTGTGTTTCTAAACATATGTTTTGAGTCCTATGAACCTTGTATTTATATTTGAGTATTTATGAACATAGGCAAAAGTTCAAACGAGACATGTTTTTTTGTGTGAGAACTGCTTTTAATGCCATTAATGACTCATTAATAGGTGTATTTTGGTAATTTATACATTTACCCAACCGTGAATTGCGTCCAGATGAGCCGTCATTAATTTGCGAGGCTTGAGTTTCCCAAAATAACCCCCATTAATGGATCATTAATGACGCATTAATGTGCCGCCAAAAAATTTTAGCCATTGATTAAGTTTAATTAAGGGCTAAGAGTGGTTCTCGACTTCTCGTACGAAAAACAGGCCATCCAATTTCCCATTCTTTAATTCAATTGCGCACCCATGAATTCATCACAAGCACCATGCCAGACTCTATCCCCCCACGCTCTTCATCCATGAATTCCACTTACCAATTGAATGACTAAGATTGGTTCTCGCGGTTCTCACAATAATAATGGTTCTCAAATGAATATATATAGGGGAGGGTTCAAACGAGAACTGTTTTTCGTACGAGAATTGCGAGAACCAATCTTGGCTATTCAAGTGGTAAGTGGAATTCATGGATGAAGAGCGTGAGGGGATTGAGTGTGGCAAGGTGCATGTAAGGAATTAATGGGTGGGCAATCCAATTGAAAAAGGAGGAATTGGACGACTAAGATTGGTTCTCGCAGTTCTCGTATGAAAAATAGTTCTCGTTTGAACCCTCCCCTATATATATATAGGGGAAGGTTCAAACGAGAACTATTTTTCATACGAGAACTGCGAGAACCAATCTTGGCCATTCAAGTGGTAAGTGGAATTCATGAATGAAGAGCGTGGGGGGATTGAGTATGGCAAGGTGCATGTAAGAAATTCATGGGTGGGCAATCCAATTGAAGGAGGGGGAATTGGACGGCTAAGATTGGTTCTCGTACGAAAAACAGTTCTCATTTGAACTTATATATATATATATATATATATATATATATATATATATATATATATATATATATATATATATATATATATATATATATATATAGGGAAAAGATCATTTGAAAACCAATTTTATTGCGAGTACCGCGAGAACCAATCCTAGCCGAAAACCAATTTTATTGCGAGTACCGCGAGAACCAATCCTTTAATTCAATTGCCCACCCATGAATTCATCATATGCACCCTGCCACACTCTATCCCCCCACGCTCTTCATCCATGAATTCCACTTACCAATTGAATGGCTAAGATTGGTTCTCACGGTTCTCATAATAATAATGGTTCTCAAATGAACCCTCCCCTATATATATATATATATATAATTTTGAAATTTATATGTACAAAATTCCAATCCGAGTACTCCCCGCCTAGGCCGAGTACTTACTACTCCCCACCGACCACCTGGCTCCCGCCTAGCACGTTCTACATCACTGGCCTTGTGTAGGGAGAAGGTAAATATAAGCATGTCCCAGATACCCCACCTATGAAAAAGGATTTTAACCCATTGTTTGGAGGAGTTTTTGGGACCACCGCTAGCTACCTAACAAACTTTGTACTCTTTTTCGATGGTAAGGCACTAAGATAAAACATCAAGCTGCATAAGCTAGATCCAAAGGCATTAAAGGTTGTTAAAAAATATTGTAGCCAGCACCTTTAGTCGAAGGCATTCTTTAGCCACCGCCATGCATGGAAGTCTAAGTGGTTTTGACACATTTCAGATTTGTACCAAGATGGCCCCAAAATCTGTGATATTTGCAGCAACTAGTAAGGTTAAGCATGGATCGGTTAGGACCTAAGACAAACCATAACCGATAATATCGGTTATGGTTAATTCAAACCCATCGGTTTCAGTTTCTTAATGGGACGGTTAATCAGTTAATGGATTGTTATCGGTTAAATGGGTAGGTTAACCACTAATAGAAAAATATTATAAAAACTACAATTATAAGAAAAACTTCAAAATTTTAAAAACATAATACTCTAAAATCATACTTCTTATAAAAATTTTCCATACAATAATCCTTATTAGAATTTCATATAATATATATAAATAACACAAAAAATTACAAAATATTTTATTATGGAATTTAATGGTTAACTGTAACCAACCCACCTTTATTGTTTAACTAAAATTTAGAAACCGAACCATCGGTTTAGAAATGGTTCGGTTCGTTTGGGTTGTTTTGTCGGTTAAATCAGTTATGATTCGGTTAATCGTTTTTTCACTCACCCCTAGCAACAAGTGTGCTACAAGTCGTTCCATCCATCTCGAAACATGAAAGATATTTGTTGATAGGTGCATGATCATTGA
Source organism: Dittrichia graveolens (assembly GCA_038502395.1). Lineage (NCBI taxonomy): Eukaryota > Viridiplantae > Streptophyta > Magnoliopsida > Asterales > Asteraceae > Dittrichia > Dittrichia graveolens. The sequence continues at coordinate 114,870,046 of JARJIL010000001.1, read as the reverse complement.
GCTCTTACGTAAGCCAAATCATATTAAAGAAGGACGTTGAAGGCCTAGCGAGTCAATTAAGAACGAAAAAGATTTGTTGTGATCTTAAACCAATTGTATCGGCCCACGATGAAGAGGGATGCCACTCGGGTTATCGAACATGTCAGGTTTGACATATCATGAAAACACAAATAACTAATGTGGGTTTGCACACTCCTACACCAGTACCCGAGGCTCCTTGGAGATACATGACTTTGGAATTTGTATTAAGCTTACCCATGATCCAACGCCACAAAGATTTTGTAACAGTAGTCGACCCAGTGTAACGCTCCAAAGTTCAAAAGTTGTTATGGCTAAGTGTTATTATAGATTAGAGGTATTTATAAAATTAGAGGGGCTAAAGCTGTCAGTTTGAAAGATGTAAGTCCATGGGATGTTTTGTAATTCTTAGAAAGTGTGTATATATATGTGTAGCTAGGTTTGACTTGAAAAGTAAAACCCATAAACACTCTCCAGCCATTTCTTTAGCAGCCAATTACTCTCATTCCTTTTGATCAAGAACAGCATATTTAGTGAATATCAACTGCATCATAATGATCCTTGTAGCAAGGTATGAGTTTATGATTGGATTCTAAGTGTTTATGGGTAAAGAAAGGATTTAAAGGGATGAATTATTGATCTTGATTGTTATTTGTGTGTTTGTTGATGTGTATAGCTGATAGGGGTGTAGGAAAACACCCTTTTGCAGTGTTTAATCATTTAGAATGAGTTTTGGTTGAGTTTTGGTCGGAAAACAGTGTTCTGACCGACTTTCTGGTGCAGACCAGGGGAGGCACGGGCGTGCCTATCGCCCCGTGGCAAACCATAGTTCATAAGGTACTTCCCGTGCTTTTTAGATGAGGCACGGGCGTGCCTGAGGGAAAGGCACAGCCATGCCTAGGAAAGGCACAGCCATGCCTGGGGAAGGCACTGGCGTGCCTGAGGGAAAGGCACGGCCATGCCAAGGAAGGGCACAGCCATGCCAAGGAAGAGCACAGCTATGCCTAGGGTGTGCTTAGGGTGTGCCCAGTTTGCAATACTTAGAATTTGTATAATTTCTATATATTGCTTGTAGGTACTACTTGTCAACGTATGCGGTGACTTTGTAATCGATATTTGAGCTATTGTAGAACCATCCTCGTTACTGAGGTGAGTATACTATTCCTTTAGCATGTTTAGCATATGAGTATGCATTAAATGAACGACATGATATCTATGTTATAAGATATGAATGTTATAGATATTCAATAAAGCAGCAGGGTACAGAGTACACGCGAGGTGTAACTTTGTACCAAGAACAGTGTTATGGCATACAACCACGCAGTGGTGTAGCTGTTTACCAAAATAGTGTAAGTGCTTACCAAAATAGTATATGTATACGTGCACAAGGTGATATGATATGTTATGACCATATATGATATGTTATGTTATGACCGGATATGATATGTGATACAAGTACAGGTGTATAGTCATGCCGTGAGCATAGCTATGCACAAGAGCAAAGACATGGTATACAGTGAGTTGTGTACCAATAGCAGCTAGGATAGGCTACACCCGTGAGGTGTAGATAAGCCCGGCACAGAGGATACCCAGTACATGCAAGCGTAGCTTCGTATCCAAGATAGTAGAAAGGGGTATAACGAGCTCTTTATACCCAAGAAAAAGCGTTGGGGATATTCTACACTGAGGTATAGATAAACCCTGGTACAGTAACAATTATGCAGATTTGCAGGAGATACAACTTGGATGCGAGACATCCTGAGGAGACTTTACTCCTGTTGTTACAGTTTGGATGCAAGATATCCTGGTGAGATTTTACTCCTGTTTTATGTTGTTTATGCGCAGTTAGTATGCTCACTAAGCATTAGCTTATGTTTCAGTATTACATGTTGCAGGTGATGCAGGTTCTAGCAAGGGTAAGGCCCTAGTGCGGTGCTCAGTCGGATAGCTCCTGGTTTACAAGAAGCAAACTTTGACACTACTTTTGTAAATGTTAGCACGTGTATGTTTAAAAACTGTATTTTTGTGAAACTCTAATATCTTTTGGTGCTAACTCGTAAGATAATGTTTTTAAATTAAAATTGGAAAAGAGGTGTTACACCCAGTTCTCTAAAACTGGTGTGTTAGTTTGCCTAATTGATCATATCAATCTGTCATGATTGTAGAGAAGTGAGAATGCTACTAATGATACCCTAACCGCCAAAATTTCTCTTCAAAGTAGAATTCTAGGCATATGCCTAGAGGTGGTAATTTCTACCTGTTTACTTATGAATGGGTATATTTGTGTTGTGTTTTATCTCAAATGGGTAAAATAAAAAGATATAGCTAAAAGAGGAACAGATCATGCAAGCTGAAAGCCAGCCCGTGTCTATTGTAGTATTATCAGTGCATACAACCCTTGTATAGTTTTATTTTAAAGATGTAGGTTAATACAGTAATAGTATGGTTAGTTGTAATTGTCATGAACTTATTAATTATTATGGAGGTGGTACTCCTTAGAAATTTACTTGTATATCGTCATCTTTTTATTACAAAAATTTTGTAACAATATGACCAAGAAGAAGACTGTATGCAGGTTAACCAGATGCAACCCCATCTATTTTAACCTAAACCCAATTTGATATGTTACCTAAAACACCCAACCCTCCCATGTTGCCACCTCTACATACAACGAGCAGTAAATCACTAGTATCATTGACTTGTATAAATGCTCTCAAAGTTGAAAGTAGAATGTGGCTTATGGTAGGAAGCATGATAATAAAATTTACCTCTTTGGTCTCCTGTTGATGTCACTGGCACAGATGAACCAGATGTCTGGATTTGAAGTGGAATGGATGGTGCCTGGTTCATAACCTGGGAAGTAGCTCGTTGAATAGCAGCAATTGAATACCGAGGGGTTTGGCTACTTACAAGACTAGCATTGGGGCTCACACCACCTACGCGACCTTGAGGAGAAGGTTGACCAGATGATCGAACTGGATGTGGAATCCTCAAGGATTGCTGTTGGTGAGAGTTGAAGCGGTCTGATGGAAGAGGTGAAGTATGCCGGCCACCACTAATTTGCTGAGGTGAAGCTGCACGACCACCAAGTTGTGTAGATGTTTGACTTGAAAGAAGAGAGTAATCACGGTAACCCTGATTCTACAAGAATTTTTTGAAATCAGAATTAGAATATGTATAAAATAAAATAAAAAACTCGCTGCAAGTGGGTGGGCTGAAAATGGGACCCTTTCAGGGTGTTCAAAAACTTTTCTGGAACAAAGATTAACTCTATCCACCAATAAAAAAGAATTACTTTTTCAGGGTGTTCAAAAACTTTTCTGGAACAAGATTAACTCTTTGCCCACAAGTAACCAATATATAAACAATGATACCATCATATTCTCCACAAGAGTTTTATTTCTTTATCTTTTGACAAATAATCAAACACTTAAATTAAAATATCTTATTAGATTACTCTACCTGAGAACCCATGTGTTGTGATGACAGAACTGAGGTCATACGCGACACTTGATGCTGATTTAGATGATTACTCGAAAGATTTTGCTGTCTGTTCCCGTCAACGACTCTAGCAGGATTCTGAGCCGGGAGTGCCTGAATAGCAGTTTGTGTTCTTGTTACCAGGCCAGCTGGTGTTGGGTACCTCATGTGCCCATTACCATTATTATTTGACTTATACTGTTGTGACCGCATATTATCAGAACCAGGTATTTGACTTTGACTTTGACCTTGACCTTGGCCTTGACCCTGATTCAAGGAGCTGAAAAGGAGGTGGTTTCTTTGAACGGCCTCATTAATCTCTGATATATTATTATTCGTTCTATTACCAAGTGATGTATAAAAATCCCTCCAAAACCCATCTTCCATATGTGGTGCAGTATTTCTGTGGGTATTACTCATGTCCATAGAACTAGGAGTTGAATTCATGACATTAGGTTCACCATTAAACTCAGCTATGGCCGGTTTTTTGTCATCATCTTTATCACTTCTATTATTCACTTCATTGTCACCTTCAGTAAGGTCCATAATAGCATCAATGTGTTGGACATTGTTTTCTTGGTTTAAAGACGATGGTGCATCATTTAGTTTCTCTGTATGCCCATTACTTTCAGTGACAGCTTGCCACGACCCGTCAGATGATATTTTCACATAAGAAATGTCTTCCCCTACTTCTTTCAGGACCTAACAACAAATCAATAGCTTATAAAATGTGTGTGCATGTGTGGGTGGGGTGAGTGTGTGTGTGTGTGTGAGAGAGAGAGAGAGAGAGAGAATATTAAACAAATGAATATGAAACTACAGATCTTGACTTGCCTTAACCATGTTTTGATCAATTCGGATGTCATGGAAGCAGACTGGCTGACTACAATGGGGACAACGCCACAGTGGTCGTCTTGAATTAATTCCCACGTAATTGTTGAAATCAAAGCACTACAGATAAAATACCAAAACCAAGGTTGGCCTTTAAGCTTTTAAAAAACCTTTTTTAGCAAGTAATGTAGCATGGAGAACTTGCCTGAAGATGTTTACATGAGTGTCCTTTAACAGGGATCTTGATACGACCAAAACTGTATTTTAAAATTAAGAAAAAAAACTCGATTGGGTTACAGAAAATCCATGATCAATAAGTGCTTGTTTTTAGTGTATGGTTTGTACCTTATGGGGCACTTTAGGGATATTCTAGATGGCCCTTCAATTATCTCGTTATCTATCATCAAAACAAGAACAAATAAGCCCAAAACAGGATAAGTTTGTCAAAACGGTATCCAGGCATATAAAATGGACAAAACAAAAGCCCACGCATATATGTGTGTGTAATTCACCTGAATCAGGTGGAGCAGCAAGCGGTGGAACATAATCAGGAATGGTTGGAAAGCTAGGATTTGATACCACACTCATGAAGGCGATTACTATAATATATCTCCCTAAATATGACCATAGAAAATTTCAGCTGGATTCAAGCATGAACACTGTTCAAGATCAAGAAATTGTGTTAAGACTTAAGATTTTACCATTAAATTGGCCCACCGCTTGAAGAAGATTGCTTCCATATTTAAGCATATGTGTCACAGGTGTTGGCATCTGCGGTCCAGGATCCTGATGAGGAAATATAGGAACCAGAAACATATTATCCATCACGCACATTACAGTACAAGCCATGAAGCAGTCTGTACAAACCTTGTAAACACAAGTTCTTCTATCAACTCCTTCCCCATTCAATAAAAAACTATAAATTGAGGACAAATGAACATCAGATTAACCTAACTTGAGTGCATATATACGTTAGTGAAAAGAAGAGTTCAAGTGGTAAAACGAAGTGCATACTTGACTTGCTGGGGACTTATGATGCATGATGATGTCTCTGTATTATCTGTTTGAGCAACAAATAAATACTGCAGGGAAGTTCAATTCAAACGCATTTAACCAATTATGAGTACTCCACATGAGAATATTAAACATAATTTTAATATAAGAGAAGAGAAACATGACAAGAAATGCTTACTATTTTGTCATCAGGAGATGTTTTTGCACTCTTTGATATATGCAGATCGGTTACATAGGAATCATAACCCGGCTATAAATATAGACAGAATGACAATTAAGTCACAAAGTTGCATGTAAATCTCCTTAAGAATAACTATAAATTGAACAATACTACCTTGGTCTCAACAAGAGAAAATATCTCGCCCATCTTCATTCCGGGATAGAACCTGAAGGTAAACTTCTTCCAATGTAAATTTAGAATTTTTTTGAACCAAAACTTCAGTTTATCTTCACAAAAATAAAAGAAAAAAGAAAAAAAATCTTCATGTAATAGGGCTGTCCACAAAGCAATGAAACCACGTAAAAACAAAGATAGTACATTAAAAGAAAGATGATAAACACCTTGACATTATTGTGGAGATGGTGAGCTGATAGTTGCTCTCTTTATTCTTCATATTAGAATTCAAGTCTTTAACACTAACACTGCAGAAAGTGCTTTGCATCTACAATACGAAAACAAAATGTTTTTCTATGAAGAATGTGGTAGAATGATGAAAGATAATGGGTGTCAAAACCATTCACAAACCTGATCTGAAAGAGTATGCAGTTCTTCCTTTGCCTTCTCAGTAAACCAGCCATTACTACATGCACTCTAATTACAAAAATAAAAAATAATAAAATAATAAGAACTACTGACAGAAGGGGAAGATTAAATATCGTTGGCTTTATAACAAAAAAAAAAGTGAAAAGGTTTTCAAGATAATGAGTACCTTTACAGAGATCATGAGTACCATAATAGCTGCTTGTGATGTGAGATCATTTTTCCTCTGACATACCTAAGCATGTATAGAAATGACATCAGAATCTTGTTTCTCATAGAATACTTTACACTAAATAATAAGCAGTCTATCATGAAGACCAAGTATTCCAGGACTAAAAAACAGGTAATAGATGATATTAAATCAATAAGAATTTCAAACTTACTAATACAATGTATATTATTGAAGATGGATAATTTTGCAAGAGCACAGAGATAGAAATTCATCTATATGTGTAGGAAGGAAGTAACCTGCTTTAACAAATAGGGTAAATCTGAAGCTCTGCCTGGGATATCGTTGTTAGAAACAGCATAATCAATACCTCTGCAATTGTGATTTGTAGTCAGTATGATGATTTAAAGTTTTAAACAAAACACATGACTCGTTAAATATGACCTAGAAATTGAAAATGTTTGATATGGTTAGAAAAACATTAAAGGATCTAGAAAGCTATCAGAGTTGTAGGCTTATATGTCATACATGGAACAAAACAGACCAATTCAGATAGCAAAATTAAACATTCTTGAGCATAAAAGGACTTTCCATGTGAAACACACCATATGAGTCCAAGTGCTAAATGTAGAGTAAATGTAACACCGGAAAATTTTGCAATAATTATTTAAATTGAAGATCCACTCTTGGTATATACTTCTATTTGAAGGTGTTTGATTATAAATTATGATAGTTACAAATGTGAAGTAATATTCTTTGAGAAACCAGTTAACCCATCAATAATCATTTAATCACCCTGATTAACACATTAACACCTTCGGAAGACAAAGAAAATATCAAACTATTTTGACGGGAATTGTAGATTATCAATTTGCCAATGAGATCAATAAGGGTTTAATAACATATATCTTGTAAGGATTGAACACCCTTAAAGCGTTAAAAGAATGTGGATAACAATCAAGATAAGCAAACACGAGAATATAATGTGGCTCGGTAGTCAGGGTTACGATCTACGTCCACGGGCAGAAACCAACTAAAAAGTGTTTGATGTACATATGACAGAACCCTAGCTACAATATTTATAACTAAAACAAACTAGAAATCCTAATCCTAGTTAATTCGACTAAACAATGATAAGCACCAAAATTTTGAATAGCACCAATCGGCCATATCTCAAAAATGAGACAATCATGGCTTATCCACATTCAAAATTTGAACAACCATTCGAATTAATTAATTCAAAACCCGACAATTTACGTTAACGTCGAGCTTCCCATTTAATTAGATTCTAGTCCCAATCGTAGCGCTAAATTCGAGTCATAACCTAACATATCTTACGTTCTGGGCAAGTTACAAAAGTACCGCCACATATCTGAATGTAGAAACAACATTCTTCAACAAATTTCACAAACTCCAAAATCTATCTTCTGATTAGATAAAAGACATGTCAACATGCACACTCCAGCATTTAAACTAAACAAATAATAAAAGGAAATGTAAATTGAACATATAATACTTCAATCTACAAGTCAAATAGAATTAAATCATATGAACCTATGAAACAAATCTATGTTGGTGATTGGTCATGCTTACATAGTTATCATACTTGGTTATATTAAAGCAAAATTTGTCAGTTTTCAACGGGTATACCTTCCAGGTTTTGAAATCAGTCAAGAAGATAAATGTTTTATTAATTTCAAATTTCTTATTTACATGGTCCCAGTCAGAATTGAATGTTAGTTAGTCCATTGAAGAGTTTACTCTTCTTATTCCTCTCACTGATAGTATCAATCTATCTTTACATCGAGCCTAGGTATATGTGTTACTATATATCCAATGTAAGGCCTCATAAATTAAGGGCTAGAAGGTCTTTAAATGAATGTGTGTCGAGCCATAGTACCATCACTATAACAAAATATATAAAAACCCATGAACCTCAAGGAAGTGTGCATCAATGAATTCCACAAGCTGGGAATTAACAAAGCCCACAGTTAAGCAGTTCAGTTCTTAAAATCAAGAAATAAATTTAACACTTCAACTTGATAATGCCGTAAAATTTCATCAAATCAATATATACAAATCCACTTTATGAATGAAGACCGCGCTCTTTCCCCATTGCATCGGCCAAGACTGTGTTGGCAAGAAAACTCATCCATATCACCTTCAAGTTGATATGATTCTCAAAATTCAAGAAAGAAAAGTAATAATCATAAGGCTAGTAACATTATTGTATTGATTTTGCACTCAGAAGAAAATTTGTGCATGAATTAGGGAATGCCCTTTTAACCGATCACTTCATCAATGTTGCGAAATCAGATTATGTGTATGTCAGGCTCAAATCAAAGGCCAACTGAACAAAATGCAGTCAAGAAATAGGGCTTGAAAAGGATAAATTACAACACTTGCACCATAATCATACATAAAAATAAAATAAAGAATGATTATAAAAAGAAGAATACAAATAGAGGGGATAAAGATCATATAGCAGTAGACCTTACAACTAAAACAGCATATGAATTGAGAAAATAAATGGGAAAAAAGGGCATACCTGGCAAGAGAGAGGCAGAGGTTGCAGAACTCTGTATTATCGGTGTTTGCTTCGCCCCGAACATGTGCAAGTAATCGGCTAGTGACGGCGGAGATGCGGAAAGAATTGACGTACGACGGCGATAATGTCTGCCCCGTTGACATGTCCATCGCCCCTGCAACCCCAGCCGGTCTCATCACCGTTCCGGTCATTCTTGCAGACTGTCAATGTAAGATGGTAATACCTAACAACAAAGCCAAAATATGAGATTGATAAAGAGTAAATTAATTTTTAGGGTTTCTTACTAAAATCATGGGTATAATGACATTTGTGATATAAAAAATAAAAAATATTTAATACAGTTTATATTTAATCCATATTTCTATAAAATTAATATTAGTTTTTGAATCAATGATATCAATGGTTTAGATTGTATTTTAAAATTGCGTTTAGTTCATAAATATGTATTCAACTTGTTACATTTTGCTAATGTATGTATCAGACTTTCAAATTTACCATTTAATGTATCCAAGTCTCAAAAGTTACCAATTAATATACCCGGTTACCTACACAACATGTAACCGGTAATTTTTTTATTTTTTATTTATTTTATTATTTCAACATTTTTCACCTCATTATTATTGTTGCCACATCAGTATATCATGAAGAAATTAATCATCTTCATCCATTAAGAATGAACAAAATTGCAGAGAACATTCATCATCTTCATAGGAACAAAAACCAAACTCAAATCAAAACTTATTAAAATCCGAAACCAAATGCACAGAGCATTCATTCATTGTCATCATCCTCTTCATCAATGAAATCAAAACTGAAACACAAATCATAAATCAAGATCTGTAAAACCATAAATCAAGATTTGTAAAAACCCTAAATCGCAACCCTAAACTTGAATCGAGCCAGGAAAAGAATTGCAACCCTAAATCGCAACCCAATCTGAAATTGCAACCCTGAATCACAACCCAATCAGAAATCAGACCAAGAAAGTGAAATCGAGCCAAGAACTAAAATCTAATAGAAAACCCTAAACTTACCTGAAGATGAAGGTGAATGAAAGCATCGATGAACCTTGAAATCGAAACCTGTGTATATGCGATTTTGGTACTATCAAAACCTAAATGATGAACCATGAGCCCTTTTGAACAGAACCCTCAAGAAACATGAAGATCGAAACCTAGATGAAGATTGAAACCCTCGATGAAGCCCTTCAAGAACCATGGAAAAAATGCAGAAGATGAGATGAAGCAAACCCAGCAATGAAGATAAAGATGAATCAAGCCCAACGATGAAGATGAAACAGATGGAGATCGATGCCAAGCAGACATGTAAAAACGCAAGCCCAAATACTTGAGTAACAAGTGAAAACATATCAATTATTATTATTAGAATTAATTTTAAAGATGAAAAAACACATCAGCTGCCATGTCACCGCCAAGTCACTACCACGTCAATAAAACCTACACCAAGTCATCATCTTACTTGCTATACTAGGTTAAATACATAAAATGATAAGTTTGGTAGGTTCAGTACATTAAATGGTAAGTTTGAATGTACGATACATATAATAGCAAAAGGTGACAATTTGAATACATATTTATGAACTAAACCCTTTAGATTAATAAGCTTTTTTTTAAATGACTTATTAAGACCTTAATAAGCTCATCATCTTAAGCTAAAAAAACTAATCCAAACACTATTAGATTAAAAAGCTCCCTAATAAACTAATAATCTCACCCAAACACCCACGAAGACATTTTAATTTTCTTAAGTATTTGTTTATAAAGATATGTATATATATAGAGAGAGAGTGTTGTTTTCATTTGAGAATCCTTGTTAATGGGAGAACCATACAAACTAATTTTGTTAATTGATTAAAATAAATCGGTGATCAATAATGAAGATGGTTTATTAATGATTTATTAATTAGGCGTATTTCATGAATATCAAGTTTTGTTAAATAACGACTCATTGATTCGGACATGATTCAAGGTTGGTAAATATATAAATATTCAAAATATCTCTATTAATAAGGATTAAGGATGGTTACAAATGATTATCACAATTCTTGTATTAACAAATATTCTTAAATGAATTTCTCTCTCTATATATAGTGGTGAGTTTAAATGAGAATTCATGACTAGATAATGCTCCTCCATTTACATTTGATCCACGAATAAGATTGGAATATGTTTTTAATACAAAATGGGTAAAATGGTATACGTTACTATATATGTACTCCCTTTCTTACAAAATTATTATCCACCGACAAAAAAATACATAGTTTAAGGTTAAAATAGAAAAAATAATGATTAATGATGATATTATTTTAGATGGAGGCAATTGTGTTGAAACTTGTGATCGCAACCGTTGTATGACTGCCGCCGCCGGAGACGCATATTATCTCATACCCGTCGTTCGACTGCCACCGCCGGAGACACTATTTCAACCCCGCGGCAGCTTTGACACCAATACCACCGCCGATTCTCCTCCCGTTATGGCTTTACCATCAAATATATTTTGTGATGTTGGGGTAATAAAGTAATTTTAACTTACTTAAAAATTAAGAGATTTAAAATGTGTAAATTTATACTATATTACTAGCATGTTACCCACGCAATGCGGCACGATAACTAATTCATTCTCGATAACATGTCCGTTTTCGGTAATGTATGGTATGGTATACACACACTATGATGACGTCGAATAATTTTCATTTGCAGTATGTCCATTTTGTTTCCTTCTTTTCCATTTTACTTATTTCTTTATTATCTATCAAGTATTTCGTTAATTTCTAAAATAACCTTTGAAAAACAATAAAATAAGAAAAATAACAATCTCTACTTATAAAATAAGATGATAAAAACATATCAATGACTTGGTGAATTGTGTTGATTTGAATGAGAAATTGTGTAGGTATGAGATAATATATTAGTGGTTGGGTTAGTGTATTTTAGAAAATGTAAATATATTTAAGACTATATTGGTAATTTTCTATTACTTAAAATTTAAGAGTTCAAGTAAAATAATATTAAATATATTATAAATTAAACTTTTTATTTTACTTATATGAGTGTTTATAAATTCGGTTACATGTTATCAAGTTTATGAGTTTTAGTTATACGAAATTATTTGGTATATGATATAATATTTTAAATAATATTTCTATGGAGGTTTTTTTATTCAATTTTTAATTTGTGTAATATCTTATAGGTTGAAATTTAATTTGTATTGAGTTGACATTTTTAAACATTATTTCTATAGAAAGTTTAGTTATTAAAATAGTATTCAATGGTTTCCTTTTAAGATTTAAATAAGGGGTAAGTTAGTAATATCAAATGACTTAAAATTTAAGAGATTAAGACATTTAGGAGAGAGAGTGTTAAATGTTTTATATATTAGTATAGGTATAGATAAAACATTTAGGCATTTTGCTTAATCTCTTAAATTTTTAGTCTTTTAAAATTATTAAATTACCCCTCATATAAACTAAATGGAAACTATTATATAAAGTAACTATTAAAAAGAGTTAATAAGAATATTATATTCTATTTTAATAACTAACCCTTCCATATTTAAAAAATTCAAATAAATTAACTTAATTATTAAAAAATACTTTCATAATCAAACGTTTATATTAAATATTATATCATGTAATAAATATTTTAACATAATTATCAGAAAATGTGTACAAGTAGAACTCATAAATCTGAATAATTTATAATAAGAATATATAAACATATATTTTAAAATCTTTTAAATAGCTCATATAATTAATAGTTTCAAGTCAGTTTACTATTTTCTTAATCTCTTAATTTTAAATAGTTTCAAATTACTAATTTACACTCAGTATTTTCATGCAATTTTACTTATTTTATAAGTAAAGATTTTTTTCTTATTTAATTGTTCTCAAAATTTATTTAAAAATAATAAAAAAGTTGATTAAGAACAGGAAAATAAAGAAAATAGACATGTTACCAATATAAAATTATTCGCTGTCACCGGTTAGTTGCCACAACTTAAACTCCCCTCTTTATTTTCAAAGCTTTTTTGGTTCGACTAGTTTATTTCTTTAGAGTACAATCGCATAACTGTTTCATGTGGAGATGATCATGGTCTTACCGGTTTATTATTATACAATCAGTGCACTTGCCCGTGAGTGTGTCAGTCAAATTAGAAGGATTCGCATTAATAAAGTTAAGACTGATATTCACGTATCAATAAAACACTCGTCAAAATATTTAAATTCTTATGAAAACATATGATTATCAAAAACCTTGATTATAAAGAATAGTATAATCTACTTAATGCTCTAAATATTTTATTCCAGAAAACACGTCTTCTTAAAATAATATTTATTATTCCGTGTGCTTCTACCAAGTTCTAAAATTGAACAAATTACCGCATTATTAGTTTTCATAACATTTTATCTGTGTTACTTCAATGTACCTTAAAAAAACATTATTAGTGAAGCATTTATTATAATATAGTCTAGGCAATAAGGATAACATTCATTTTCAACATTTAGATCTAACATGTGAATCTTTAACAAGTCTAAACTTGACTTGTTATCCCTGCTTTAGTCAAACTTGACTAGCCAAATTCAAACACGCACACGAATTTTTAAAAACTAAATAATTTCATAAATAACCTAAAATATTCAAAATTTCATAAATAACCCCAAAATATTCGAAAAACCAAGAATATCTAAAAATTGTCTCAAATATAATAAATTTGAAGTATTTAATAATAATATCCGTAATGCTACGTTATCAACACCTGGATTTTCAAATGTCGGGCTCCTCACTTACCTTGACCACCCGAGGTGTAGGCTTTACCACCTTCTCGTGATGCTTTGGGTAATCTTGCTTCCAATGACCGACTTCATTGCACTTGAAGCAACGATTATTAACTCTTGCCTTGTTTGGTTTGCCCTTGCCATTGCCCTTAGCCCTGGGTGTATGCTAGCTTGACTTAGAGTGACCCTTGCCTTTTCTGATGCACCATTCCCTCTTCTTCACGCACCCGTCATTCATCATCAGGAGATCCTTAGACTTTAGTTTGGATACTTAAGTCCGCCGTCTTGAGCATAGAATGTATCTCGGCTATGGATTTCTCCATGTTGTTCATTTTATAGTTGATTACAAACTACTTGTAATCATTCAACAACAAGTTAAGAAACATATCCGTTGCTAGCTGCAATGGGACCGAGTGTTTAACTTTCTAGACGGTCAATGTGCCCCTTGATTTTCATCACATAGGTTTTGACTGAGGTCCTTTGGCCATCTTGCACGAAGACAATGCCCGAGTGACATCGTATCTCTCCATGTAGGCTTGAGCCTAGAACATGTCCCTTCTCTAACAGATCATATCATAGGCATTGGTGCTCATCAGAGTGCTTTGTAGCTCTGGACTCATGGTTGCAAGCATCAGGCAACCAAATATAGCAGGTCATTGGAATGCTTTTAGTAAGCATTCTATTTGCTGCAGTGGCGTTAGCAGACAGGGCCTCTCCTAGAGGCACTTCGAGAACATACAATTTTCTTTCGTGTCTGAGCATAATATGGAGATTAAGGAAATTTGTTCCGGTTAGCTTGTTCTTTTCAAAGACCTAGTGATGAAAAAATTGTTAGTATTGTTATTGTTTGTCATCTACAAATTAAAAACCTGGTTTAATAAGTAATTGCAAAAAGATGTATTTTTTTATATATCAATAACCCCATAAATGAGAAAATATTATGCTACGATCCATATTTTACATACTCAGCGCAAAGTTTGGAAACTACAACACCAAGTCATGCTACTTCTACTAGGTATTGACTTTTACAAATCGTGTTAAATACCGGGTTCAAGATCTTATAGGCTTTTATACAATATATATCTAAGCACATTAAACCCTAATCTTATGCATCAAGCCCGTTACTCACGAATTCACCCGTTAGATCACACCAACTAGGACGTGTGAACCTTGATCCGTCAACAATGAGGGGATTGCAATGTCCACCCTACCAACAAAAAGTATGACAAAAGATACTTACGGTTTAGACACGTAAAAAGCACTATTGCACTTTAAGCATAATACTTATAATTTTCCCCATTTTAAAATACCTTCTTTAAAGCTACTTTTTTAAAATTATTATTTAGATGTATATCCTATAAAAGGTACAGTAAAGGTTAATAAGTGAAACTAATAGTTTTATGATAAAAAAACTTTAAACTAAACTGTATTAAATAGAACACGACGAATTATAAAATCCAGATCTAAAAAACTAACGTCGTATTAACTTTATCGTATTTCTTTTATAAAATCGCGGTTTTACTATTTAATAATCCCTATTATTAAAAACTGTTTTATTTTAATGTCATATTAACAAAACTATAAATGAAACAACCATGTAGTTTATAAATGTAAAATACTTAGGGTGTGTTTGGTAGAGAGAAAATAAATAGGGAGAATTTGTTTCTCTTGTTTGAGAGAAATGATTATAGTTTTGGAAGGAGAAATTATTTCTCCACCCATTTCCATTTCTCCCTTTTCTTTTGTATTTTCACTTCTCTTCAAATTGTGGAGAAATGGAGAGAAATGACAACCAATGTTTACTCATCATTGTCGATGCCCGGTTGCGATGTGTTTCCGGCATTCTAATCATCATCGTTGACGTCCAGCAAGGCGGCCAACGCCGCAACCGCTGTCCGGCAACTTGAGCCACCATTTCTTTGTTTCATTTCATTTCTGATACCAAACAAGAAAATCAATTCCAATTCTCCACACATTTCTATTTCTCCCCATTTCCATTTCTCCCATATTTTCATTTCCATTTCTCTCAATTTCTTTTCTCTCTACCAAACACCCCCTTATAGACTTGTCAACTAATCTTAAATGTCAAACCCAAATGGCAAAACTAAGGTGTCGTTTGTTTATTAAGAGGTTCTGAGTCTGAATCTAAATACCATGTCTGAACATTAAGAGATGATTCTGACGTCTAAATATTCATTCATATTTTGCTGTTTGTTTTTTAAAATATCTGAATGGTTGTAACTATCTGTTTTATAATATTTTATGTTCAATTGTTACATATTTAACCTAATTTAAACTTTTCTAATGATAAAGTAAAATATTTTAATAACAAATATCAAACCATAATAATATAGGGAATTAAAATTAAAATATATAGAAGAGAGATGCACGGCGGCATGCGGCGGCCGACGGCGACCGTGAAAGGTGTCCATGTATGTAGAGTAATGGAGGAGTAGATGTTGACATGAATTAGTGAAGGAGTTTGATTATTATAGGATAATGAAACATAAATTTTGTTAAGATGTTATAAGAAGTAATTTTATCTCTTATATATTCGTTAAGGGGTTTTAAGAGGTTTCAGATCTTAATGAAAAAAAAACAGCCCTTACATCTTAATACCGTTTATGATTCAGATTAAGATGTATTAAAACATTTTCTAGAAAAACAAACGACCCCTAAAACTAAAAGATCACGTCTTGCCTGTCTAGCTCCCATTTGTCTCGATCTCTGGAGCGTTAGAGCGTCCTCCATAATTATGTCCATCTCTCCGGCTTGAAATCTTCAATATTGGTTTTCTTAATAATATAAAAAGAATTTCATATATATACATATCCTTGTAAAACTTTAAAGTTACATCTATATCTTTGTAAACATTCAAATTACATCAATATCCTTGTAAAGCTTCAAAACTCTCTTATATATCCAAATACCTAATTTAGTATTAATTAAATCAATCAAATATTACAAAACGATATCTAAATATTCATTTAGATATGAAGTTACTAAGATACCCTTCTCTAATTAAACCATATATAAACCTTCTTCCCCTGCTCTTTCGTTACTCCCTCACCAATCACAGTCGATGATTCACTTCCTTCTTACAATTCATTCTCGATTAGCTATATGATTTCCTTTCAGTGCAGTGGGTCTCCATTGAAATACGTGATTTCTTGTTAATACGCAAAATTTTCCCAATGAAGTTATCGCCACGAAAACAAATGTTCAACGTATTGCGCAATATCCATTAAAATTGATTTTCATAAAAATTGAATGTTAATTTTATATTGTGGGTTTAGGCAGCGAAACATGCAATATTCATTAAAACTCGATTGCCTTCATCTGTAGACTCAATTTTCATGTGGATTAGGTGAAAACTCTGTGCACTGTAGAAACATCGATAGGGATGAAAGGGTAGATGATTTTATTAGATTATATAAGGGTATGTTAGGAATTCACATATAAATTAAGTAAGGAGATAATGTTTTGTAATTTTTCAATAATTTAACAATAACTAATTAGGTATTTGGATATATAAGAGAGTTTTAAAATTTTACAAGAATATTGATGTAATTTGAATGTTTACAAGGATATAGATGTAATTTTAAAGTTTTACAAGGATATATATGAATTTCTCCCTAATAAAAAAACGATCTATTACAATTACATATCAAAGGGGTTGTAAGTGATATACCGGCAAACATGCCTCCCCGTAACCAAAATAAAAAGCATAAAAGGAAAAACACAACCACGGGTCTAACTTGACAAGTACTATAATTGCATATCATAACAACGAGATAAAAATAAAAATTATTGTTGACTAGGTTAAATCAAAACATTTGTGGGTGTCATTAAACATATCGAAAAAGACTGAAAGTAAATACTGCATATATATGGCATATTTATTATATTCTAAACCATACATTTATTCGACATTATAGTACCTACAAAGTTCATAATCATAAACATAACCATCATTATTTATTGCATAAGTTCTTAGGATCGTCTCTCTATTTCACTACTAAGGAGATCCCATTACCTTGTGTGGTGGTGTTGGTGGTGGTTGCATGCTTCCGCCAACGTCAAACTTCCCTTTTGATGGTGAAGCCTTGAGAATGTGAAATGAACACGTCAGCATTTCGTTCACAATTATCATCGCTCCATCATTATCAAATTCATTACAGTAATTTGGTGCAGAAAACACGGTTACTAGCTGACGATTCGCAAAGAACTCATACCCATCTTCAACAACCTGTAAAGTATTAACAAAAGAAGTTGCGACATATTTATTATAAAAATAAACTATTATGAAAAAACAAACAATGCCTTAGCTACCTGGTGAGCTCGGCATACAAGATCAAGATCATGCTTCTGGAGAAATTCAACAACTTTATCAGCACCAAATGTGTAGGACACACCCCTATCATTAAGCCCCCATCCTTTAACATCTTTATCAGGATCAGCCCACAATAAATCACATAGCAGCCCTTGATCTGGAACATCACATGGGCGAGTTATATTCTTAATCTGCTCCAACTTCTTCAGATTTGGGGACAGTCCTCCATGCATGCAGAGTATCTTTTCATCGATAACAGCTGCAACTGGTAGACAGTTGAAACACTCGGCAAACATCTTCCAAACACGTGGACTGAGTCTTCTCTTGCATTCATCAAAGAAGCCATAGATTCGATTGATGGAAGCACATTCATGGTTTCCCCGAAGAAGAAAGATGTTATCTTTGTATCTTATCTTGTATGCAAGCAGAAGGCAAATCGTTTCAAGGCTTTGCTTGCCACGATCAACATAGTCTCCCAGAAACAAGTAATTTGTTTTTGGTGGGTGCCCACCACACTCAAACAACCGTAGGAGATCAATATATTGTCCATGAATGTCGCCTAAAAGAGAAATCATTAATATGACGTCTTTGTGAAAGAAATGAGAATCAAGCAATTGAAGCACAAATTACAAAGGAAACCAAGAAGAAATCAAACATGAATCTTACCGCTAAATAGGATAAAAGATCCTCCGTACGCAATCATGATTTATAATTTTATCTTAGTGTAGATAGCATATATATATATATATATATATATATATATATGAACTATACTTCATTTATCTAACTATGTATAAAAATTAAGTAAGTTTGGAAGGTGATTGTACGTCTATATTCATACAATAGACCATCAAAACCTTTTCAAATCAAGATGTTTAATAATAAAACATCAAATATTTGTACTTTGATTAATGATCAGCACACAAATATGTTTAAAGTACATTGATCAGAAAAGCTGTATCAGCAAGTGGTGAAAACCAAACAAAGTTCTTAAAACAAATAGACAAATCAATCCTAATAGATCAATTCCATTACCACATATGTTGATCGGAGCCTTAATCTCGAGCAAATTAGGCTCGCTGAGGAAAACCTTCTTGGAAGCAAAACAAAGCATCCGAATCTCTGATTCTGAGAGTGGCACCTGCTTTGGCACCAATCCAACCTTAGCACTCAAAAGCTTCTTGATAAACTTATCGATGATCACCGCATCCTCCATTTGCTCTCTAATTTCAAAGCCCTAACTCTCTCTCTCTCTCTCTCTCTTACTATTTATTGTGAGAATTGAAGTATTATTTATTGCACATTGTGTAAAGTTGGATAGTAATACTCGAGTCTTGTTACTTCCTATCTACTATGAGTTGCCATTGAATACATGTGGTTGCAAAGTTTGTCTATATTCCCATTGAATGCATCTTTTGTGATCGATCATTCGGGTTTCGTTCATTACTTGCATTTTCTATCAATATTTTGAAAAAAGATGATTTGAAAATAATGTTTGTCCTATACAAGAAAAAATATTTGTTTAAACTATAATCTCTTAAACGCGTAGATGAAAAATAAATAATAAGTTAGTTACGAGATAAAAGTCATTTATTATATATGAAAAATTAATATCATACAAAAATCACGTAGGAGATTAAATGCGCATAGAAATTTATATGTTTCACCAATTCATTCTGAAAGATACCATAAATGATCATTATTTTCCATCACTATTCTTATATAATTAGTTTTAAAAGATAATTATTTCCCTCGTAATGTATATATATTCATCAAAATAATATTACATGCTCAATATTATATGAACAAGAACACTATTTAATATATAATGTTCACATAGTAGAAGGAAAATGTCATGTGACAAGAAAATAATAATAACTCATTAATAATGTATAAATATGACGTGAATAAATTTTGGTTTCTCACCGGTTGTAAGTGTGAGATGGGGTTGTATGAAAATTGTAAAAATGTTTTATAAAAATTGTATTTTCTATTATATTAGTGTAATTAGTTATGTTTATGAATTTTGTTTAATAACGTGGGTGATATATTTTATTTAAAGTAAAAATTATTATATATTTATGATCATCTTATTTTTATCTTCGTTTTGATATAAATTTTATCGTAATATAAAATTTTTAAATAGTATATTTTTAAATTGCAAAGCTAGAAAAATGAATGTTGATAATAACAAACCGAAAAAAACTTACATATATTTATAACAAAAAATATACTACAATGGTGGCCTTATGCTTATTAGTAGTGGAAAGACTAATTGGCAGTTTCCTATGAGTGGGATTGTTTAATGCCCCAACTATTAGTTTATATTTACGTTTTTATTAATTATAGTTCGGTTGTTTTGTTAAGAGGCTCAATCTTAACTACTGATTAGTTTGCGAGTAAATAATTGACTAGTACCTATAAGTCTATAATCCAACATAATTACCGGTTAGTAGAGTTGAGCCAATAACCGTCATGTAAATGGGTTTTTAAGTTTCCTTACAACTTGAAATTTTATAATATAATTTAATTTGTTTAAGCTTTTTTATTTGGGCAAAATGTATGAAAATACAATTAACTTTGTCTTAATTATCATTGTATATAATCAACTTTAAATTCTTAAAAATAATACAGCTAACTTTCATAATTCACTCATTGTATACAAACAACTTTTTTTCGTGTCTAGTATTTAGCTACTATTATATACAATAAACTTTTCTATAATTTTCATTGTATATAACAACTTGCATACGATGAGAGGATTATAAAAGTTGATTGTATTATTTAAAAAAAATAAAGTTGATTGTATACAATGATAATTAAGACAAAGTTTATTATATTTTTATGCAATTTACCCTTTTTATTTTTAAACAAATAACTTTTCACATAAAATTAAGGTTATTATTGTATGAATATATGAATTCGATGTTATCTTGTATTTTTAATTATAATTAAATTAAATAATAAATTATACTCAAGAAACTTACATATGCATAAACATAATCTATTTTTTTGTTAGAATCTTAATTTTATATGATGTATAAAAAATTATTTAATATAGATTTAAATACGTACTTGAGCATCACACAGGTATTATACTAGTTAGAATAGATGAACTAGATTATAACTTTTAATTCTAAAAGCTCTTGAGATTAGAGATAAATCTTTATATATAGTAAACATATTAAGGATGGTATCATTATCTTATCAAATGTTGATGTGTGATATATATAACTATAATCTTATATGTTTAGGGTTTACTATCATTATGGAAACAAATGAAGTGTTGTGTTCTTTTAACCTATTTATTGAAAGTTATAGTTGTCACATGATACTTTATTGATTAAGCAATTTGTCGTATTTGCGTCATTTATCGGTTGAGACATGCAATAATTGGCATTTGTCGCTAGTTGTCGATACAACTAAATAAACACGTAGTATATATGCCAACATAAAAATGACGATATCATTATTTGATCAAATGTTGATGTGTGATATAATTTTAATCGAATATGTTAAGGGTTTGCTCGTTGTGGAAATGAATGACGTATTGTGTTCTTTTAACCTATTGTAGAATGAATGATGTGTTGTATTCTTTTAACCCGGAAACTATAAATGTCATACGACACATTATCAATTAAGCAGTTTACCGCATTAACAACATTTGTCGTTTAAGGTATGTAATAATTTAGCTTATAAACTAAATATAATGCATGCATGGGTTAAAATAATTTGTCTATGAACTCAATGTAACTCGTACTACATAATGGTTTTAAGGTTTTTTTTTTTTTGTGTGTGTGTTCTTTTTGCATAACCTTTGGCGTGTTGTATCCATGAAGTGTGAGTTTACTGTTAAACAAACTCAAACAAGGTACGTAACGCTTTCCTCAAATGGAAACATGTGAGGCCTCACAAAAGTGATCACACCATGCATGATAGTCTAGAACCTGTAGGGACCTGCCACTCTTTGGTAAATTAATATTCTTTTATATAAATTGGTTCCTATTAATTAATTAAACATTGAGCTGGATGTGATACTATCAATTAAAAACAACATATTACTCGCCCCTTTCTCAGTACCTAGATCAATATAATTTGAGATATTTGTTTAGAATTATTTATTTTAAAAATATAAATAAGTAAACAGTTTTAAAGATCCCTATATAAACTCCTCATTGTTGTGTCTGCAAGTTAATTAAGGTAAGAATATTCAATTTCTTAGAGAGATCTAGATCCATGTGAATATTTTAAGGAATTTCAAAGTAATATATATATATATATATATATAGTTTCTTCATTTACCACATGGGTTTTTCTTTCTCTTTTGTCTCTCTTTCTTACAGAGACAAGAGAATGCAAGCTTATATATCTTTGATTTGTACATATTAATAATTCATACATAATGAATTATAATCTGATCTTGAGTATGACCTATTTAACATATGGTTTGCTTTTAGTTAACTTAACAAGCCGAGTTGTTTGTGAGATGTACATCTTAATTACTGGTTAATTAGCAAGGAATATAGTGGCTTTACAAATTGAAATTTATATCTTTTTTTTCAGTTAATATTATACTAGTTACATGACTCGTTCACGTACGGGAAGCTTTAAAAAACTAAAACATTTAACAAGTAATAAAACATAAATTAAATATATAATACAATTTAAACATGCAGAAATCATATTCATAAAAAAATAATTAATAAAACATGTTCGAATATAGAAATCAAAATGACTTTCATATTTTCTGTAGTAATTATTAGTATATTATATTAATAGTTTTATTTATTTGTTGAGTTACTGGCCATCATCATGACAAAGATGAAACCTTGAGAGAATTAAGTATATCCGATGTGTACAAAGATTCTTCAAATTAATATGAAAATTCAACTCAATATATATTATTTGGAGCCTGCTTAATCTCGAGCAAGCGGTGAAAACCAAACAAATTTATTAAAACAAATAGACAAATCAATCCTAATAGATCAATTCCGTTACCACAGATGTTTATCGGAGCCTTAATCTCAAGCAAATTAGGCTTGCTGAGGAAAACCTCCTTAGAAGCAAAACAAAGCATCCGAATCTCTAATTCCGAGAGCGGCACCTTCTTTGGCACCAATATAACCTTAGCACTCAGAAGCTTCTTGATAAACTTATCGATGATCACCACATCCTCCATTTGCTCTCTAATTTCAAAGCCCTAACTCTCTCTCTCTCTCACTAATTATTGTGAGAATTGAAGTATTACTCATTGCGCATTGTGTAAATATATAGCTAGGTCACCGACTAATTAAATTCCCTTATTTTCTAGTGGTCAGTATATATGACTATGACGAAACCTATGTCTTTTTCTTTCTCTCTAAATTCAAAACCCTAACTCTGTAATCAATATACGAGTAGAAGTATGACGTATTACACCGATTGATAAATGGATTGTAAATGCCCTTTAAGAGTACCTTTAGTTGTTTTTCCGGTACCAATGCACGACGATGACGGAGTAATATTGCTAACATTTTTGTTTCTGAGATAAGTGGAGGATATAGGTGAGTGGATACATTCACACGGAAAGGCAACTATGGAGCAAAAGCCACGGTATCCATTACCGGGGACTAGTGAAGAAGCGGTGACCGGAGGATGGCGGTTACGCTTTTGCATTTACAGACGTTTTAAAAATAGAAAAGCCTCTAAATGGCCAACTTTGTTTAATTTATTTCCTAAAATTTTTAAATTGGAAAAATTTGATGATTAATTACTTAATAATTTTGAAGAAATATATGTGGAAGAAAGATAATATTCTACTTATGTTTAATTAGTTGCTCTATTATAATATAATAATCTATGTTGTCAAGCAAATTAATCCTAGTTATAGATCAACATGAGCATTTTAACCTAAACAAATTAATTCTAATTAATTACAATGTCATATAAAATGAGTGTTATAATATTAAAATAAAAGTTTGATAATAATACTCGATTCTTGTAACTTCCTATCTACTTTGAGTCGCCATTGAATACATGTGGTTGCAAGTTCGTCTATATTCCCATTGAATGCATCTTTGTGATCGATCATTGCATTTTCTATCAATAAAAAATAATTTATACATAATATTTATTACAAGAAAAATATTCGTTTAAACTATAATATTCTTAAACATATGATTATAAAAATAGATAATAAGTTGATAATGAAATAAAAGTCATATTTATACTTATTTATTATATATGACAAATTAATATTATACAAAAATCACCAAGGAGATTAATTAATGCGCATAGAAATTTATATGTTTCACCAATTCATTCTGAAAGATACCATAAATGATCATTATTTTCCATCACTATTCTTCTATAATTAGTTTTAAATGATAATTATTTCCCTCGTAATTTATATATAACCATCAAAATAATATTACATGCTCGATATTACATGAATATGAACACTATTTAATATATAATATTCACATAGTAGAAATAAAATGTCATATGGCAAAAAAATAATAACTTATTGATGGCGTATAAATATGACGTGAACAAATCTTGAATTCTTATTGGTAGAAAGTGTGAAAGGGGATTATATGAAAATTGTAAGTGAGTTTTATAAAACTTGTATTTTTTATTATATTAGTGTAATTAATTATAGTTTGTTTATGAATTTTGTTTAATAACTTGTGATATATTTTATTTAAAGTAAATATTATTATATATTTATGACCGTCTCATTATAAATATTATATATGAATTTTCCTAAAGAGTATATTTTTATTTTTAAATTACAAAGCTAGAAAAATGAATGTTGATAATAACAAACCGGAAAAAAAACTATATTGATAACAAAAAAAATACTACAATGGTGGCCTCATATTTATAAGTAGTGGGAAAACTAATTGACAGCTTCCTATGAGTGTGGTTGTGCAACTCCCTAATTGTTAGTTTATATTTACGGTTTATATCGGTTATGGTTCAATTTTTTGGCGAGTAAATAATTGTCCAGAATCAACCTATAAGTCTATAACCCAAAATAATTACCGAATAGTGGAGTTGAGCAAATAATCGTCACGTAAGTAAGTTTTGCAAGTTCCCTTACAACTCGAAATTACATACAATGATTTAATTTGTTTAACCTTTCTTATTTTTAAACAAATAACATCTCACATAAAATTAAGGTTATTATTACATGAATATATGAATCCAATGTTATCTTGTATTTTCACTTATAGTTAAATTAAATAATAAAGTATGCTCAAGAAACTTACATGTGCATAAACGAAATCTATTTTTTGTTAGTATCTTAATTTTATGTAATGTATAAAAAGTTATTTAATATAGATTTAAATAAATACTCGAACATCACACGTGTATTACACTAATTGAAATGGACGACTAGACTATAACTTTTAATTTTAAAAGCTCTTGAGATTAGAGATAAATCTTTATATATAGTAAACATATTAAGGATGGTATTATTATCTTATCAAATGTTGATGTGTGATATAACTATAATCTTATATGTTTAGGGTTTACTATCATTGTGGAAATGAATGACGTGTTGTGTTCTTTTAACCTATTTATTGAAACTTATAATTGTCACACGATACATTATTGATTAAGCAAATTGTCGTATTTGCGTCATTTATCAGTTGAGACATGCAATAACTGGCAATTTGTCTCTAGCTGTCGATACAACTAAATAAACAAGTAATATGCCAACATAAAGATGATGATATCGTTATTTGATCAAATGTTGATGTGTGATATAACTTTAATCTAATGTGTTTAGGGTTTGCTCGTTGTGGAAATGAATGACGTATTTTGTTTTAACCTATTTATTGAAAATTATAATTATCATACGATACGTTATCATTTAAGCAATTTGTCGTATTTGCATCATTTGTCAATCAAGATGTGCAATAATTGGCAATTTGTTGTTAGTTGTCAATAGAACTAATTAAACATGTATAAACGTACCGTGCCAACATA
This sequence comes from Dittrichia graveolens, assembly GCA_038502395.1. Taxonomy (NCBI): domain Eukaryota; kingdom Viridiplantae; phylum Streptophyta; class Magnoliopsida; order Asterales; family Asteraceae; genus Dittrichia; species Dittrichia graveolens. Next base: position 114,844,121 of record JARJIL010000001.1, on the reverse strand, counting down.
ATAATGTTGATATCATTATCCGATCAAACGTTGATGTGTGATATAACTTTAATCTAATATGTTTAGGATTTGCTCGATGTGGAACGAATGACGTGTTGTATTATTTTGACTTATTTATTAAAAATTATAATTGTTACACGACACATTATCATTTAAGCAGTTTGTAGTATTTACGACATTTGTTGGCCGAGATATATAATTATTGCCAACATATATGGTATTATACTATTATCATGCATTCATAGGTTAAAATAATTTGTCCATCAACTCAATGTAACTCATACTACATAATGGTTTTAAGTTTTTGTGTGTGTGTTTTCTTTTTGCGTAGATAATTTTGGTGGAGTGGTTAAGAAGTTGTTTTACAAAGCATAGGTCAATTGTTCAAGTCTTGATTGCAATATTTTAAGGAAGCTTTTGCTTGCTTTTTTTTTCTTTGTCAACGATGCCTCAGTTTTACATTTATTTTCTTTTCTACTTTATTTGAAACGAATTTTTTTACCGATTTTTATCCTTGCATACAGGATTTTAATTTTCTAACTATTATTATATTTTATTTGTTTTTCTTTTAACGAACTTTTAATATATATATATATATATATATTATTGGATGTAGTTATAAATATATATACCTATGGTTATTTTGTCTTTCTCTACATTTCAGTATAAACTCTAACATAATACGATATATACCTGAAAATAAAATTTGCACGATCGTAATACGGAAGAAAGACCTTTTTGAATAACTTCCATGTTACCTAAAAATATATATCAAAATGTAGATAAAAAGTCGCTTTCACAAATAATGCGATTTTTGTAATAAAAAAATACATACAATAATTCAAAAACAAGGGATTGATGCATTCACATCTTTTTACATCACTCATTATTAGCTACAAGATGAGTTTAAACAAACAATTCTGTACATAGCCTTTGATTACTTACTCTTAAATACTTTTAAATTTTATGGAAAATGACAACAATAATTCTAACTAACATATATTCAGCTGGAACAAAGCGAACAAACTTTCTTTGCTCAATTGTTGCCAACCTTTGACAGTGTTGCTACCTATTACTTTTAACTAAATTACTTATCTAAGCTTAAGCTTAGACATCAAACCCAGGATCATAAAGACGAGTTTTGTTATTGTATGCATATGTTATTATCAATTGAACACAACATATTACTCGCCCCTTTCTCAGTACCTGCATCTATGGTATATTTCCTCACCAAATTTTATCTTACATGCATGCATTGAGAATTCATAGATCCAAGTATAATATATATATATATATATATATATATATATGGAAAAGTTCAAACGAGAACTGTTTTTCGTACGAGAACTGCGAGAATCAAATAAGAGTCAAAAAATTGTAAGAGTGATAAGAGTGATTGTATGAATGACATGTGTGTGTGTGTGTGTGTATATATATATATATATATATATAGGATTAGGATCAAATAAGAGTCAAAAAATTGTAAGAGTGATTGTATGAATCACATGTGGCATTTTAATCAAAAGGGTATTATAGGTATCTATACATGACAACTTTGTTCATAACAATTCAATAACGATTGAAATGATAGAACAAGTTCACGAATTACTTTAAATGATATATCTAACGGTGCGTTTAATTTCAAATTAGAAATTAGTTCAAAATCTATATAAAGTCCAGTAGATTTATATTCATTTTATATGTTTTATGATGAGAGTATATATATATACATATATATACACTTGTGTAAATATATACACATATGATTGAGTAAATGATTTCATCGTCATTTTATAGTCACTAATCGTTTTAATCTTCGGATGATTTTCAACAGGTGTATATTAAAGTTAATGAAATTTTTAAGTAAAATTAAATATATGAATTACAATAAACTAATGAACTTGAACTTACTGTCATGATCAACATTGTTTCTCGAATCTGCCAACCATAATTGTCTATTAATCGGAATTGCTTTAATTTATTTATAATTATTTTTACTATACGTGTTAGTACTCCTTAAAGCTATATAAGTTTAAATTTGACTTATATCATCCCCGTGTTGACACGGGAAATGATTAGAAATAAATTATATATTTGCGTGTTAAATATAATTAGGAGAATTTAAATGATTCACATATGCTATTAATACCCTTATATCATTCCCTGTGTTAAATAATTATATATTTGCGACCGTCTCATTTTTATCAACGTTTTGGTGTAAATTTTATTGTAATACGACACTTTTTCAAAATTAGTATATCTAACGGTGCGTTTAATTTCAAATTAGAAATTAGTTCAAAATTTACATAAAGTCCAGTAGATTTATATTTATTTTATATGCTCTATGATGAGAGTGTGTGTGTGTATATATATATATATATACTTGTGTAAATATATACACATATGATTGCATAAATGATTCCATCGTCATTTTATAGTCACTAATCGTTTAAATTTTCGGATGATTTTCAATAGGTATATATTAAAGTTAATGAAATTTTTAAGTAAAATTATATACATGAATTACAATAAACTAATGAACTTGAACTTACCGCAATGATCAATATTGTTTTAATTTATTTATAATTATTTTTACTATACGTGTTAGTACTCCTTAAAGCTATATAAGTTCAAATTTGACTTATATCATCCCCGTGTTGACACACGGGTCGCTTAGCTAGTATATATATATATAGGATTAGGATCAAATAAGAGTCAAAAAATTGTAAGAGTGATTGTATGAATCACATGTGGCATTTTAATCAAAAAGGTATTATAGGTATCTTATAATTATAATTAGAGTATTTATTAATTAAAATCCTTAAAAAATGATAACCCTTATCCATTTATCTTACCCAAAATTATGATTATATATACCTTCTCATTCTCTCACAACCCTGAATCAACTAAATTGTTTACTGCCGTCACACGAAACTACGATCATCACCGCCGCAAGAACATGAACTGATTAATAAATTCCCTTCATTAATCAATTTATTGTTTTGTTTCATTCATCAAATGTAAGTGTATTGGTTTTCTACGTCTCAATTGTTAGTGTTCATCAAATACAAATTTAAGGATTTGTATATCAAGAATAGCTTGATGATTTCAGCATCAAATCTGTTAACAGTAATTTTTTATTGTATAATTGATCATTTGCTCAAGGTTGCTTATAAATTCATTTTATTCATCAATTTTAGAGTCTGTATATGAAAGTGTTGATGACTATAGAGTTTGTATATCTAGTTTTCATCAATTATTAATTATGAATAGACGTGATTGTAGGAGTTGCTAATATTTTTAGATTTCCTAATTTACTTTTAAACTTTATTAAATTGACAGTTATTATTAATTAGCTTTTGACCATTTTTAGTTGACTTTTGATAAAATCTAATGGCTTAAAATCCCTACACCTTTTATATAGATTTAACTCTTATAGGTATCTCTATCCCCCCTCTCTCTCTCTCTCTCTATATATATATATATATATATATATATGTGACAAGCACCATTTGATCAATTTCAACAATAGCACCAATATGTTCATATTTCTTCGGCCCTGGTTAGGAGCATCTTTGTAATGTGAATTTTATATTGACATATAGTTTCTTCGTTTGCTACATGGGTTTTCCTTTCTCTTTTGTCTCTCTTTTTATCAAACTTTCTTTGCTCAATGTTTAATATTGGTATCACATAATTATTTATGTGCTCAACCTTTTTATTTATAGGAACAAAAATTGCTCTTTCTTAAAAATAATTCTGATAAAAAAGATGATAATTGATATCATGTAATCATTTATGTGTTCAACCTCTGTATTTGTTATATGTCCGTGTTATACACGGTTAGTCGTAATTAATTTTTTTATCAAAGTATAATAATAAAAAACAGTATATTAAAATAACAACAATACTGATCAATCTCATAAAACAACATAGTATATTAAAAATCAGGAGTTGTGTTTAATAAACTCAATGTAAAAAACATAGTCCTAAACTTTTAATATTTAATCACAAGTGATTTAATATACAATCACATGTAATTTGTAAAAGCATTACATGTGAATTACGAAAATGCCACTTCACCCAAAATTTTAAAATACAATCTGGACCATTAATGTTATTGATCCAAATGCTAAAATTAGTCTCTTAGAACTATAAATAAAATATGAACTATATTAACATTCTTCTAAAAATGAGAGTCAAACATCTGAATATAAATATAGATTAATTAATGTTTCTTAATTTAAAATCATAAGGATTAATTTAAAATATGATTTAGCCATAATTTATCATCGTTATTACATAAAACCAAAATTATAAATCCCAACAAATATTATGTTTTCGATCATAACCTGATTTGACGACTACAAACACACAAAGTTAGAATCAATTCTCTCTCTCTAATTTAAGCATCACCAATACAATTAGGAACCGAATTCCCACATTGAGAGAGAGAGAGTATTGTGAATTCCGACATATTAAATTCACATAAAACTGATTCATATATATACTGAAACTTAGCACATCTTAAATTGGATTCATTAAACTTATTTAGTCAACTCAAGCCGACTACTCAGCTTGAGATAATTAGCTTACATATTTCCAAGTACTAGCATCATATTCGCGTAATGCTGCGGCGATAAATAGTTTTTGTTTATAATATGTCGCTTTCAAAAATGTAATGATATGTTATTCGCGCTATTCAATGTCACGAAAAAGTTTTTTAAAGCAATATGTCCGATTTATTTCAAGTTTTCTTTTATTTACATCTAACTATTTTATTAATTTTAAAAATAAATTCTAAAAGACAATAAAATAAGAAAAAAATTTGATATTGATGAAATAAAGAGAAAAGTTAATAAGATTTTAAATTATATTGATTTGGGTGGATAATTGTGTTATGAGATTATATATTTTGAATAAAGTAAATTAGGAGAGAATAAAATAGTTAAAGATTGAATGAATGAGATTAATTTAGATTAAATGAAGGGTCAAGATTTTATATTGATTAAATTTTAAGAAGTCTTAAAATTTAAGAGGAGAGAAAATGTTAAATGATTTATATAGTAGTATAGATAATCTATACTATAATAGATCTTCATATAACTATCCTTTCTCTATCTCTCTCTAACACATATAGGGTTAGGATAATGTAAAAAAAACTTACGATAAAAAGTATTAGAAAAAACAAGAAAATAAAATTTGTCATGTAAAGGATGAGATGGAATCCTGTAGCCATGTGTTATGGGTTACCTTTTCCTTACCCAATGTCACATAGTGTCACATCATTTCCTCTTCCATTTCTTTCTCCCTATCTAAATTAAGTGTTATACCTTTCATTTCTTTAACCAAACTTTTTTCACTCTTAATTTTATTTTTATATTAACAAATAATTATTTATGTAAAATTTGGACGTTGGAGAGGGGGGGTTGGGGGTGGGAGTTGCTTCTTGATTGAGTATTGGTACATGAGAGCATTACCCGATGTACATGTTTTGGTGTTCCCGAGCCTACTCGATGCAACTCGATGCCATCGAGTGAGGTACAACGCATGGTCTAAAATAGATATACAAGCAAATTATGGAAATATGGAGAAAATCAAGGGAGGATAAAGAAAAAAATAAAGAAAAACACGAGACACGTGTCACTCTCACAATTTTCTTATACTTCTTATTTTAAACTTTTTTTATTTGATCAGAATATATATATATATATATATATATATATATATATATATATATATGGGAGGGTTCAAATGAGAATTGTGAGAACCAATCTTAGCCGTTCATTTTGGATAATAGAATTCATGGATGAAGAGCGTGGAGGGATTGAGTGTGACAGGGTGCATATAAGGAATTCATGGGTGGGCAATCCAATTGAAAGAGGGAAAATTGGACGGTTAAGATTGGTTCTCGCGGTTCTCGTACAAAAAACAGTTATCGTTTAAACTTTTTCATATATATATATATAGAGAGAGAGAGAGAGAGAGATAGGATCTAATGATTTTCACCCCAAAATTTTCACCAAAAGTCAATATTTTTCATATATAGTCAAATTTTGTGTACTGTGATTTATATATTTATTTTATTATTTTTATTATTACTATTATTGTATTTTTAAATAAGATGTAGTGGATTTTAAATAAGATGTATTGGTTCTTAAATGAGAATCCACCGATTAATTCGCGCATGATTGGCTAGTTTTAAGAAAACTCCATGTTTTTTAGATGTAATGCAATGATTTTAAGTTTGATGCAGTGATTTTATAGACTAGATGCAATGTTTTTAGCGTTCTCATTTTAAGGACTGTTTTTATTGGATCCCCACCCTATATATATATATATATATACACACTACTATATAAATCATTTAACGTTATCTTTTTTTCTTAACTAAGAGTTCTTAAAATTAAATCAAAACAAAATCTTGACATTTCATTATATTTAAATTTATCTCATTCACTTAATCTTTAAAACATTATACTATCTCTTCAAATTTACTTTAACTTTTTATTCATTTAGAATTTATTTTAAAAATTAATAAAATAGTTTATGCAAATAAAAAATTAAAAAAATGGACATGTTGCTGAAGAAAACTTTTTTGTGACATTGAATCGCGAATAATATATTATTACATTATTGGAAGGATATTTTTTGTTTACATTCACAACATACACAATATTCTTATACCATGTGCATCCATCTCTTTCATTTTCATTGTCATGTTAGTGTCACATCATTTTTCTCTTTCATCCATTTTCATCACACTCCTATCACTCTAAACCCTATCCATCCCCCTCAACCACCTATATATATATATACACACACACACACATAGAGTAAAAGAAATCAAATCCAGCCTGAGTTTGCACCAGCTTGCGCGGGAGGGGGTGTTAAGGGGGGTGGGGGCGATGGTGTAGATGGCTCTCATACACCAACCAGCTCCCCACCAGCCGGTTGAATAGGCTAAGCCTTAGCGAGAGATGTGGTTCGTTTTATAAATAGATATATGCTCACATGATAAAAGAATTACACTTCATTTTTAGGCCATAAAAAATAATTCGTAATGTTATTAATATTATCAAAGTGATGTTACATACTTACATTCATAAATCACTTTAATAAAGAATAGTTTAGTCATTTACATATTTACTCATTTTTAGGGCATAAATTTCGTTGGGACAAGAAGAGAAAACAATTTTAATTTGGGCTTAGAAAGTTGGAAATTTTTGCAATTGTTTCATAATTCATAGTTTCATACGAGAGAGAGAGAGAGAGTTTGGCTTTGTAAATTACTCTGCCATAGTCCTTTTATTGTTGGTGTCCTTTTATAAACCGCACAAAAACCGAGATGAGTATTATTTTGGGATGACACGCGTGAATTAAAAAGAAAAAAAAGATTTATTATTAATTTGGGCTTTTAAGTTTTAGTTGAAGTGAGAGGTGAAATTGGACAAAATGTTAATCTCGGTTTTAAACCCGGACCAAGCGCGAACTTGAAAGTTTCTAAATATTGAATACGAAGACTACGAAGATTGGACCAGTGATGTAGAAGAACTAAGTTGGTTTTGATCTTTAATAGGTCTAGTTCCTCAACCTTTTTAGGTTACAACTGGTTATGCTCACCCCTATACATATACGTAGATAATTTAACTGACATTATATATCGTAGGTTATTAATTTTCAGCAGAACTTAAGAAATAACTTTAAAAGAAAATAAACATTAAACTTATTTATATAGATTTGTTTTAAGATTAATATTTTTTAAGTCAGCCAAATTATAATTTTAAAAAAGACAAACAAGCGGTGCACTTTCTCAGGCCTAAAACCAAATATAAAGTCATGATTTTAAGGTGTTTGGGATTGTTTGTATTTAACTTGTAGCTTATAAATAATAGTTTATGCGCTTACTAGATTAAACACCTGGGTAATACAAAGGGTGGTTTAAAAAGATAATATATATTAAATATTAATTATAAAATATTTAAAAATTATAAAACGCGTAAGAAAATGAGAGTTTTAAAAAAAGATGACAGACGGCGTTAAATTTCAAGACCAGAAGTGAAAGCGTCGTGGTAGTATGGGGCAAACGTGATTGAAGAAATGTGGTATTATGATACCAAGAGAAGTCATACGAAGAGACACGATTGTATTCTTTGTACAATCTTTAATTATGATATAAAATATTTTAAAATGATAAAATTAAGATTTAGGTTAAATATGATATTTTGAAATGTTATAAAAGGTAAATATGATATATATAAATTACGATGGACAAAAATGATACTTTAAGATTTAAGAATGACATATATGAAATTTCTCTAATACTTTTGATTCAATTTTTATGACAAAATTGAAATTGTAATTTTGATGAAATCGATGATCAAGATTGAGTAATTAATTTATTTTATTAAATAAACGGTTAGGGTCGTTTGATAAATTTGATAAATGTTAATCTTTTATTTATATTAGAAAATTTTACAAAAGAGGATAGGATAACCTATCTTAGGTGCTTTCACACTAACAAACAATTAAATAAGGGATATTTAGTCATTTTGTATTTACTTGTTGATAAAGAATAAGTATTTGTGTAATTGTCAAGAATGAATAATTATAATAAATCCGTATAAA